>JACBKR010000157.1:0-42585 GCA_014218235.1 Colocasia esculenta | reverse complement strand
TCGCTTCGAATCAAGTATTGTGCTATTAGCTTGGTCTAGGGGCGTATCATCCCTTGAACACATTTGTGTGTTAATTCCCTTCATGTTGAAGGAAGACCTAGGGGTTTCAGGGTGTTAGTTCCCTTCGTGTTGAAGAAGACCTGGAGGGTTTCAGGGTGTTGTATTCCTCTTCAGGTTGTGAAGAGAAGACCAGTTGCGTCTGGGTGTGTAAGTGTTCTTGAGGGGGACTGTACCCTTGGGTAGTGAATCCTGAGTTGTTTCTCAGGGACTGGACGTAGGACTCCTGTGGAGAGAAGGCCCGAACCAGGATAAAATCTTGTGCAGTGTGTGTGTGTGATTGCCTGTGTTTGCTGTTTGTCTTTTCACTAACACTAATTGTTATCAAAGTGTTTTTGTGTGAACGTTTTGTGAACAGGTTTAGGTATTCAAATTTTAAGAATCCCATTCACCCCCCCTCTGGGCTTGCTAGCTGGGCAACAACAGTAGACGTACTGGTCCCCAGCTAGTCCTATTTTCCATTGCCTCACTTTAGGGAGCTTAGGCCGGAGTCCCTAAAGGTGCCAGGCATGGGCCTGCAGCGTGTGATCTGCAGGAGTGGTGTTGGTTGGTCTCCACAGTTCTTGACCTTGTTGAGGTGGAGCGGCAGCTGTACTTTTGTTTATGGTTACGAGACTAAGAGGTAGTCTTGTGTTGTTTGTCCGGGTCTGTGGCTAGTGTCGCGAATCAGTTTTTGTGACTCGTGTGCAGCATGCCCTTCTTTAGCTTGTACACTTGAATGTGAATTGCTGTTTATTTATTAAAGGTTGTATCATGCACTTATTCTAAAATGGTATATTATTTACAGCTGTAGTACCATGTCTAGATAGTGTTACTTGTTATTGGATACATGCTTTACTCTTACCTCTATACGTTATTTTTCTTTCGGCTTTTGAGGGAGTTTCCCTACTGAGCTAGTAACTTGTGAGGCTCACCCCTTCTTATTCCAGGTGAAGGAGAGTAGGAGGGTTCTTGTCGCTCTTCTAGTTCGGGACCACACTGTAGCGGAGTCTGGCCTACGCCACCAGCAGAGTAATTTCCTTCTTGTTGTGCCTTGGGGATTTTGTCCCAGGCCGTTGTACTCTGTACTTTGACTTTAGTTCAGAATTGGATATGTACATTTCATGTGAATATGAGTAAGATATGAAATCTCATGTATGTTCAATGTGTTCTTTTATATTTCCACAGACATGTGTGTGTTGATATCCCTTGCGAGGCTTCGGCCAGTTGCGGGAGATGGAGTCGGGTCAAGCTCGTTATTGGGTTAACGAGTTTGAATGACGAGGACCGTCACAAAATCTCTCATCTCATTTAAATCTTAGATTTTTTGGTCTCTTTGGGAATTTAATACAAGATCATCAAGCTAGCTTCAGCAGGATGAAACACTTAATGAAGAAAGATTCAGATTAAATCTACCTGATGTCAGTAGATGGCAATGGGAAATGTTGCTGAGAGGGCAAAGAACTATCAATCCTTCTATGACTATTGGATTGCCCTTAGGTCTCTACCCCAGTCTAATTGGTGCAGTATTATCCAGGAAATCTTTTGCTCAAGTAGTCTTCAATAGGCACATTCGCATAGCTATTAGGTTAAAATCAAGTACAACAGAAAGCTCTCCTTTCATAGGTTTGTCTTGATGTATGCCTCTAAGAATTCCATGTATCTCCAAGAATTCAAGCACAGTTTTGTAGAGTCTGAAAGACTGTCAGAGGATCAGTGGGCAGTATGTTATCTAAAGAAGCCAAAGACTGCAGAAAGCAGAAATACCTCCCTCTACCTTTTTGACTAAAGTTATGATACTCTTTGGAACTTACCTCTCTGAAATGGACAGAGAGATACAACATCTATTACAAGGCCAAGTCAGCAGCTCAATCTCAAGGTCTTCAATGGATATCACAGTTCATGAGTTTTTGCATAAAGCTGCTAATAGGAATTCATTCCTCTTAGACACTCTATGCATGGTGATGCCTTCACAGAAGATTTCTTGGTATCATTGCCGTCACCTTAAGTCCTATAGGAAGCTCCCTTCAGTAGGACCCTCTTACCAATATAGATGGTTCTATATTTTCCATGTATTCTCGGAGATGAGAAGAAGCTGTGGGATCTTCTCACCCTTCCTTGATCAGGTCCCCTTGTGACGTTCCGACCGTTCGGATCGTCTTCCTGTGTGTATGGAGGCCAGTGTATGGCCAATGAAGTGTGTAGCAGGTGTTTTCCGTAGGTGGTGAGGCTCTGTGGGCCGGAGGTTTGGGCCCAAAGAGCTCACTGATTCACTGTCTGTGAACGCGACAGTGAAGGGCGTCGTGTTCAGGAAACCGCTGTTTTTAGTCTTCGTCTGCATGCGCGCCATGTGTTGTGGATAGGGCGAGCTTGCTGACGTCGACTTATTGAAGGCGACGGGTTGGTGCGGCGCGTTAAGGTCGCGACACAGTGTGGTGTCACGTTCTTAACTGTGAATAGTTTTTATAAAAACCCTAGCAGAATAGAGCTCACATGAGCTCTGCTCGGCCAGGGGGTTATGCTGGAGGATTTCTGGGCGATTCGACTTGTTGGGACTTGGTTGGCATGTTCTCGCCGCGAGGACGTTGTGTGGAGCGGGGGGAAACGTCGTGTGGACTCCGTACTTCGCTTGCTTCGTGAAGGTAGGGAGATTTCCATGTTTGAATCCGTGGATTGCCGTGTTATGATGATGTGTTTCTAGCTCTTTAAACAATAGATGGCATGTGTAGGAACACATTAAATCATGTAAATGGAATGAAAACCATAGATTATAGGGGTTTTGGGGGTGATCCGAATGAAGGTTTCCGGATTAGGGTTTGCGCTGTGAAGGCGACAGAACTGGGCATCGCGACACTATCGCGACCGTACGATACGTCGCGTTCTTGTTTTCTAAAGGTGACATATCGGGTTGTCGCATTCTGAAGGTGACACTAAACCCCGTCGCGATCACAACGAGGCTTGTTTCATGCATGGGTTTGTTAGTGTGATATTATCGAATTATCGTATATGTACTGTGTGGTAATGGTAAGAGGTGCATTGGCACTCTCAACGCTCGTGGAGCGTGTGGTGTGTGTGGTTGGCGTGGTGTTCACGTGGTTTACGTGGAGGTTCATGTGGCTTGTGCGTTGTGCACGTGGTTTCCGTGTATGTGGCGTGTAGTTGACGCCTACCATGGATACCTCTTCAGTTGGGAGCCCCAGGTTTTGTGTGAGCCAGCACGTGTGTGCTCGGGGCTTGTCCCGGTACTGAGAACCATCGTGGTTTTGTCGTCTTCCTAGACACCTCACTCTTGTGCTGAGTAGTACGTCCGGCTAAGGGAAAGACGGCAGTGGGACAGTGACTAGAGAGAGTTGTTGTGTTGTTGCTTGTAGCGCGCTCGTAGTTGGGGGAGACAGACACCAGTAGACGTACTGGGCCCCAGCTAGTCCTTTTTCAGTGCCTACTTTAGGGAGCTCGGGCCAGATTCCCTAAAGGTGCCAGGAATGGCCTGCGGGGTGTGTGACCTGCAGGTTGTGGTGGTTTAGTTGGACTCCACAGTTCTTTGTACTAGTTTAGTGGAGCGACAACTGGAGCTTCCGTCCGTGGCTGCGAGACTGAGAGGTAGTCCTGTGTTGCTTGTCCGGGTCAGTAGCTGGTGTCGCGAGCCAGTCCACGTGGCCCGAGTGAGGCGTTTTCCTACTATAGCTAGTACACTTGTTTGAGTTTCCGTTTATTTATTATTATGGTTTCTGTAAGCGGCAAGTGGTAAGTGGTATTTACATCTTTATATCCTGTACATAGTTCTATGAATTGTTAGTATAATCTCCTGCTTTACTATTTGTGTTGGTTTGCTCGTTTCTAGGGAGTTTCCCTACTGAGCTAGTGACATTGAGAGGCTCACCCCCTACTCTTTCAGGTGAGGGAGAGCAGGAGACCTCACACCCGTCGTCTAGTTCTGAGCCGCACCGTAGCGGAGGGTCTGCACCACGGCAGTGTAATTTACTTTTATGTTGTACAGCTCGGGGTATGCCCCAGGTTGTTGTTGTAGTTTAGTTACAGTTGTGCTATGGCTATGTACATTTCTAATAAATATTTGTGAGATTGGCAGATCTATATATATTTGAGCTGGTTCCTTTACATTCCTACGGACTAGTAGTTGATATCCCTTGCGAGGCTTCGGCCGGTCGTGGGAGGCGGACTCATATTAGGCACGTTATTGGGTTAACGGGTCTAAATAACGATGAGGGCTGTCACAGTTGTATAGAGCAAGGTCCGTATGGATATAAGGAAGTGGAAATTGCATAGCCATGTCTTTATTGTAACCCACTGCTGGTAGCGACCTTGTTTTGTATTAATTTATCATATGTTGTGTCGATGAAATGATGTTTGTGCAGAGTTAGGAATGGCAGAAAGGAGAGATTGGGGAGGTGGAGGAGAGGGGTCAGGAGAGGACCCTACGCAGAGAATGATAGAGAGAATTTGAGAAAGCCTGACAGATATAAGGATGAGATTAGACCAGCAGCCACCGGTGCAGCCAGCGGTAGCAGTACCACCACTTCCAGAGGAGGCAGTGCCAGTAGCTCCAGTTCCACCACCATCTGTAGTAGAGGTACCTTCTGTAGTACTATACACCGGCAGTTCCAGCGAGGCCAGCTATTGGAGAGAGACTACAGTACTTGTGGAGCGGTTTTTGAGGTTGCAGCCCCCTACATACTCAGGAGGCCCCACCCGGATACAGCAGAGCATTGGATACATGAGATTGAGAGGGTATTTGCGATAATGAGGTGTCCCCAGGAAGATAGAGTGATTCTTGCAGCATATCAGCTACGAGGATTTGCGTAAGAATGGTGGCGGCTAAAGATGCAGACAGTTTTTACAGGCAGAACGGAGGACACTATTCCATGGTCAGAATTTTTGTTAGTTTTTAATGATTCTTTCTTCCCAATACAGATCCAGCAGATGAAGAGGGAGCAGTTCAGGACACTTCAGCAAGGGAATCTTCGGTGCTTGAATATCAGATGAGGTTTATGGCCTTGAGTAGGTATGCCCCATATGTGGTAACTGATAATACCATGATGGTGGAATACTTTATCCGAGGTCTGAGGGCAGAATTACAGGATGCGGTGATTCCATAATGTGTAGAACAGTGGAAGAAGCAGCACAGCGAGCAGCAATACTTGAGAGGACTGTTAGGGCCAGGCAGGGGCAGTCTCAGACAGGTGGTTTAGGCTCAGGCAGCTTTCGGCATCCACAGCCGTCAGGAGGAATCAGTAAGGGGAAAAGCACCTTCTGGAGCTCTTCGTCATCTGGAATAGCAAAGTGGGGCAAGCAGATCAAGAAATTCTTCCAAGGAGGCCGTGGTAGAGGCAGGCAGCAGGGCTTTCAGCAGGGAGGTTTTCAGCAGGGTCGTGGCTACAGGCCACCGGTTCCAGAAGAATCTCAGCAAAGTACGGCAGGGCAGCCTACGACATACCCAACTTTCAGATGTTATAATTGTGGGCAGCCAGGACATTTAGCAAGGAACTGTCCATATCCTCGAGAGCAGACTTATGGTAGAGGAACTCAGCAGCAGCAGCCCCCTCAGCGGTCAGCAGAGCAGGGCAGAGGTGTACCGTACCAGAGAGGAGGACGGGGCCGAGTGATGGCAATCACCCGAGCACAGGCGGAGGCATCCAATCTCATTGAAGGTATATTACCTTTCTTTGATTTTACTGCTAGAGTGTTAATTGATCTGGGTGCTTCGCATTCGTTTATTTCCGAAGATTTTCTGGATAGTATAGTGCATCCTTTAGAAGAAAGGTCTTGTGAGTTAGTGGTAGAGATTCCTTCAGGAGGATATATGCTTACTTCCAGTTTTCTAGAGGAGGTCCCGTTAGTTATTCATGGAAATCAGATGCCAGCAAGATTATATGTTTGACATTGAAAGATTATGATGTGATACTGGGTATGGACTGGTTAGAAGCCTATGGGGCCATGGTTGATTGCAGGAAAAAGAGAGTCAGGTTTGCAGACCCAGTGGTGAAGTGTTTGAATTCCAAGGTATGCCTTTTTACACTCCCAAGTTTATTATTTCTGCACTTGAGCTAAAAAGTTGATTAATGCGGGATGTGTAGCCTACCTTGCGTCCTAGTCTAGTTGAGTCTAGTAAGTCTGTAGATTCAGTGCCAGTGGTCAGAGAATTGCAGATGTTTTTCCAGAAGAGTTGCCAGGGCTAGCTCCGCACAGAGAAGTAGATTTTACTGTAGAATTGCAGCCAAGCAGTTTACCGATCTCTAAAGCACCTTATAGAATGGACACAGCAGAATTGAAAGAATTGAAGAAGCAATTGCAAGAGCTGATAGAAAAAGGTTTTATCAGGCCCAGTCAGTCACCGTGGGGAGCGCCAGTATTATTTGTTAGAAAGAAAGATGGCAGCTTAAGGATGTGTATAGACTACAGGCAGTTGAATAAAGTCACAATTAAGAACAAGTATCCTCTTCCTAGAATTGATGATTTGTTTGATCAGTTGCAATCAGCCAAGCATTTCTCAATATTTTCTAGATAGATTTGAGGTCAGGATATCATCAATTGCGAATTAGAGAAGAAGACATTGAGAAGAACGCTTTTCGCACTAGATATGGGCATTATGAGTTTGTTGTGATGCCATTTGGGTTAACTAATGCACCAGCAGCTTTTATGAATCTGATGAACAGAATATTTCATCCGTATTTGGATCAGTTCATAGTGGTATTTATTGATGATATACTGGTTTACTCAGCATCAGAAGAGGAGCATGCAGCGCACTTGCGGGTTACTTTGCAGATATTGAGGGATCACCAGCTATTTGCCAAGTTTAGTAAATGTGAATTTTGGCTGAAAGAAATTCAGTTTCTGGGTCATGTAATATCAGGTGAAGGTATTGCAGTGGATCCCGCTAAAGTTGAGGCAGTGATGAAATGGGAAGAACCGAGGACAGTGTCTGAGATCAGGAGTTTTCTGGGTCTTGCAGGTTATTACAGAAGATTTATTCAAGATTTTTCCAAGATAGCAGCCCCTATGACTAGGTTGACAAGAAAAGGAGTTCCTTTTGTGTGGTCCTCAGAATGCAGACGCAGTTTTGCAGAATTAAAGAAAAGGTTGACTTCAGCACCAGTGTTAGAAATATCGTCAGGTAGGCGGTTTGTTTTGTTTACAGATGCATCCAAGAGAGGATTGGGTGCAGTTTTGATGCAGCACAGCAAGGTGGTAGCCTACGCCTCCAGGCAATTAAAGAAACATGAAGAGAATTATCCCACTCATGATTTAGAGCTGGCAGCGGTTGTTTTTGCATTGAAGATTTGGCGGCATTATTTGTATGGTGAAAGATTTGAAATATTTACTGATCATAAGAGTTTAAAGTATATTTTCTCTCAGAAGGATTTGAATTTAAGGCAGCGCCGATGGATGGAATATTTAAAAGATTATGACTTTAGTTTGGCATATCATCCAGGCAGAGCTAATGTAGTAGCAGATGCACTAAGTAGAAAAGCGGTTATGAATCAACTTATGATCAGAGAATGGAAATTGTATGAAGATGTGGCGGAAAATTCCTTATATGTGCCGAGTAGTCAGCGCAGAGCAATATTAGCAACCAGTGCAGTAGACGTCTTTATATCAGCAAATAGTGGAGGCGCAGAGAGCAGATAATAGTTTAGCAGATATTATAAGAATGGAAGAAGTGACTTTTGGGAACGACAGTGTGGTTAGACTCAAAGGTCGATTATATGTTCCAGCAGATGCAGAAATCAGACAAAAAGTTTTAGAAGAGGCTCACAGATCAAGGTATACCATCCACCCAGGCAGCACAAAGATGTACCAAGATATGAAGAAACATTTTTGGTGGCCGAATATGAAAGAGAAATTGCAGAGTTTATTGCAAGATGTGCAGTATGCCAGCAAATTAAAGCAGACACCAGAAGCCAGGAGGATTGTTGCAGCCCTACCCATTCCACAATGGAAGTGGGATGATATAGCGATGGATTTTATTGTTGGTTTGCCCAGATCATCAGGTCACAATGCAATTTGGGTATTTGTGGACAGATTAACTAAGGTTGTAGATTGTTGCCGGTCAGTATGTCATGGTCAGTGGACAGATTAGCTAAGCTGTATGTAGAAAGAATTGTGCCTTTACATGGTATTCCAATCACCATTGTTTCAGATCGAGATCCTCGTTTTACTTCAGGTTTTTGGAGGAGTTTGCAGAGAGTCGTCGGTACAGAGTTAAGGTACAGTTCAGCATATCATCCACAAACAGATGGGCAGACAGAGAGGACAATCCAGACACTTGAAGATATGCTAAGAGCTTGTTGTTTGGTGTGGGGAGGTATTTGGAGCACCACTTGGGATGGTTGAGTTTATTTACTTAGAATAAACAGTTATCAAGCAAGTATTGGATAGTCCGACAATGTGCAGAGACAGTAAAATTTATTCAAGAAAAATTGAAAACAGCCCAGAGCCGTCAGAAAAGCTATGCACGTCAGACGTAGACCTTTGCAATTTGAAGTTGGTGACTATGTATTTCTAAAGGTTTCTCCTACTAAAGGCGTGCTGAGGTTCAGTAAGAAAGGCAAGTTGAGCCCAAGATATGTCGGACCATTCCAGATAAAAGAAAGAATGGGTGAAGCAGCTTACAAGTTAGATTTGCCAGCAGATTTCACTGATGCACATGATGTGTTTCATGTCTCAATGTTGAGAAAATATATCAGAGATCCAACCCAAGTTGTCAGTTATCAAAGAGATGATTAAAGCCCGACATGACAATGCCAGAATATCCAGTGCAGATTACAGGCCACAGAACTCAGAAGCTCAGGAATAAAGAGATTGAATTAGTGAAAGTCAGAGGGAAAACAGACAAGGTGGAGAAGATACATGGGAATTAGCAGAAGAAATGATGAAAGCGTATCCATACTTGTTTGAGTAAGTTTTAATTCTTTTAGGTGATAGTGTTATATAGATTGAATTAAAAAGTTTTCGGTGTTCAATTTTGTTTTAAATTTCGAGGACGAAATTTCCTTTTAGGTGATAGTAATGTGACGTTCGGCCATTCGGATCGTCTTCCTGTGTGTATGGAGGCCAGTGTGTGGCCAATGATGTGTAGCAGGTGTTTCCGCAGGTGGTGAGGCTCTGTGGGCCGGAGGTTTGGGCCCAAAGAGCTCACTGATTCACTGTTGTGAACGCGACAGTGAAGGGCGTCGCATTTTGAACGCGACATCCTAGGGCGTCGCGTTCATGAAACGCTGTTTTTAGTCTTCGTCTGCATGCGCGCCACGTGTTGCGCATAGGGCGAGCTTGCTGACGTCGACTTATTGAAGGCGACGGGTTGGTGTATCGCGTTAAGGTCGCGACACAGTGTGTCGTCGCGTTCTTAACTGTGAAGAGTTTTTATAGAACCCCGACAGAACAGAGCTCACATGAGCTCTGCTCGGCCAGGGGGTTATGCTGGAGGATTTCTGGGCGATTCGACTTGTTGGGACTTGGTTTGGCGTGTTCTCGCCGCGAGGACATTGTGTGGAGTGGGGGAAACATCGTGTGGACTCCGTACTTCGCTTGCTTTGCGAAGGTAGGGAGATTTCCCGTGTTTGAATCCGTGGATTGCTCGTGTGTTGTGAATGATGTGTTTCTAGCTCTTTAAACAGTAGATGGCATGTGTAGGAACACATTAAAGCATGTAAATGGAATGAAAACCATAGATTATAGGGGTTTTGGGGGTGATCCGGATGAAGGTTTCCGGATTAGGGTTTGCGCCTGTGAAGGCGACAGACCTGGGCGTCGCGACACTGTCGCGACCGTACGATACGTCGCGTTCTTGTTTTCTAAAGGCGACATATCGGGCTGTCGCATTCTGAAGGTGACACTAAACCCCGTCGCGATCACAGCCGAGGCTTGTTTCATGCATGGGTTTGTTAGTGTGATATTATCGGATTATTGTATATGTACTATTTGGTAATGGTAAGAGGTGCATTGGCACTCTCAACGCTCGGGGAGCGTGTGGTGTGTGTGGTTGGCGTGGGTTCACGTGGTTTACGTGGAGGTTTCACGTGGCTTGTGCGTTGTGCACGTGGTTTCGTGTACGTGGCGTGTAGTTTGACGCCTACCGTGGATACCTCTTCAGTTGGGAGCCCCAGGTTTTGTGTGAGCCAGGCATGTGTGTGCTCGAGGCTTGTCCCGGTACTGAGTACCGTGAGGTTTTGTCGTCTTCTTGGACACCCTCACTCTTGTGCTGAGTAGTACGTCGGTGAGGGAAAGATGCAGTGGGACACGACTAGAGAGAGTTTGTTGTGTTGTCGCTTGTAGCGCGCTCGTAGTTGGGGGAGACGGACACCAGTAGACGTACTGGGCCCCAGCTAGTCCTGTTTTCCAGTGCCTCACTTTAGGGAGCTCGGGCCAGAGTCCCTAAAGGTGCCAGGCATGGGCCTGCGGTGTGTGACCTGCAGGTGTGTGGGTAGTTGGACTCCACAGTTCTTGTACTGGTTTAGTGCAGCGGCAGCTGGACCTTCGTCCGTGGCTGCGAGACTGAGAGGTAGTCCTGTGTGCTTGTCGGGTCAGTAGCTGGTGTCGCGAGCCAGTCCACATGGCCCGAGTGAGGCATTTTCTACTGTAGCTCGTACACTTTTGGGTTTGCCGTTTATTTATTATATTGGTTTCTGTTAAGCGGCAAGTGGTAAGTGGTATTTATAGCTTTATATCCTGTTACTAGTTCTATGAATTGTTAGTGTAATCTCTGCTTTACTATTTGTGTTGGTTGCTCGATTCTAGGGAGTTTCCCTACTGAGCCAGTGACTCGAGAGCTTCCCCCCTACTCGTTCAGTTAAGGGAGAGCAAGAGACCTCACACCCATCGTCTAGTTCTGAGCCGCACCGTAGAAGAGGGTCTGCACCACCGGCAGTGTAATTTACTTTCTGTGTACACTCGGGGTATGCCCCAGGTTGTTGTTGTAGTTTGGTTACAGTTGTGCTATGGCTATGTACATTTCTAATAAATATTTGTGAGATTGGCAGATCTTATATATATTTGAGATGGTTCCTTTACATTCCTACGGACTAGTAGTTTGATATCCCTTGCAAGGCTTCGGCCCAGTCGCGGGAGGCAGACTCATATTAGGCACGTTATGGGTTAACGAGTCTAAATAACGAGGGCCGTCACAACCTTCTCTCTATCTTCCTCAATCTTCTTGAGGATTGTACAAAGTTTTCAGTTCTAATATTTTGTTCTTACTCCCTTCTGTATTCTTCCTCTTTCTATCTCTCATTCCTTTCTGTTAATGCCACAACACAAAGTGGGAGAAAGAAGGAAAAGAAAAGATTTATGGAAAGAACAAACTTTCTTCATTTTACAATATTGTTTACACTGTCTTATAAAAGATATTTTTGTCAATAACAAAAAATGGGCGAATTATTGAGCAACTATCTTGTAAAATTGTTGTACAATTATCCTTTACAAATGCTTGATCATTGTGTTTTTGCTTTGTCAAAATCTTTTAATATCTCCTATACAAATTTATTGAATATACCCACACTTTATTTGTATGAAAATTAATGTGTCAAAGTAAAGGCATACATGTATATGTAAACATTTAGTCAAATTTGTGTGTCAACACACATGACCTAAGTGTCGACACTGTCACACACCTGATAAGGAAAATTTTCTAAGTCCACAGCGTATACATATACCTTATACTGACTTCGACTCCTTGAAAGTCGAAGTGGGCTATCAATCTTGTGAACTGCTGGCTTCACTCCGACTCTTGAAAAGTTGAAATGATCTAGCCTCACTCCGACTCCTTAAAAGTCAAAGTCCGATACTGTTTATTGAACGCTCACTCCGACTCTTGAGAAGTCGAAGACTCATATCGATGATTTTACTCCGACTTCTCTACAGTCGAAGTCTTTCATACAGTTTATTGGAAGTACTCCGACTTGTCTAAAGTCGAAGTATGACTATTAAGACTGAAAGTACCCGACTATCTATATTAGAAGTATGATTGTTAAGACTTGTAGCACTCAGACTCCTTGAAAGTTGAAGTATAACATCAATTTCTTTAATCATCTATACTTAGATATTTTAAGTATCTATTTTTATCTTGTAGAAATGGAATGCATTCTTAATATGATTAATGTTTTATTCTTATGAATTATTCAATGAACTAAATGAACGCATGATATGCAATATGCTACTTTTTGTATGTTATCTGAATACTAATGGTTAAATAAACTCTGTACTTCTCTATTCTTGTGTTTAATGCTTCATGTCATATCTAATATCAATTTCATAGTTTATCTTTTCAGAATGCTACGTGTTCTTCAAAAGACATATGTTAGCATACTTCAGAATATCCAGTTTCCAGATTTTTAGGAAAAGTTCCCTTTGCAATTTATTGCGTGGCAAGCAGGGGTCTATCCTCTTGAATGCTCACCTAGCACTGTACTGTTCAAAGGACAGACTATATGTCTAAAACTAATATATATCTGTTAAACAACTACTTGTCCCTTACCTTCTTACATTATTTTATACGTCTCTCAAAATAACTAACTCTGAGAAAAAGGAAAAGACTTGGCATGATGTTTGCAGAAATTTAGGAGAAAACTATCTGAAGAATAGTCATGCAGCTATCAGTATAGCCTGAAGCCATCGAGACTCAAAAGATAGAAGACTTACTTTGTGAAGATCACATCTCAGTTGTCTCAAGTCTTAAGACCCAACGTTCAAATTCAAACGACTATTTTCTAACAACCACTTCTCAAATGGGAATTTTTGAAAATCATACATGAAGCTAAAGTTTGAAAGTGAAAACACACAAGGAACACATACAAGCACATATTGAACCACATTCAAACTTAGCAAGAAAGAGAGATAAGCATACAAGATTGAAGAGAGCCAGCTGATTCAAGCTTCGACTCCTTGCTCTCTTGCTTTCAAGTGTTCTTGGGTGGCATCCTATAGTTCTAGAATTCCATCTCAGTCCACTCTCTTTAAGTCAGAAAGAGTTAGAGCTTTCAATCCCATTTGTAATCTCTTTCTGATCTTCTATATTTGCTCATTCTTTTGAGTAGACACACTGTGTTCATCTCTGTGTTGTAACCAGCAGAAGGTTTGTTCCCTATTGTGCCCCTCTGATAGGTGGTTTTAATACCCCTCTGTGAATGGAAGACTTACTTGAGAGCAAGTAGGTTGTAATATCTCTCAGATTTAGAGAAGGTCAAATGTTCTTGACAGTTAGTGGAAATCCCAAGAGATTCTTGGGGACTGGATGTAAAACTTCCATTTGAAAGGGCCGAACCAAGATAAATCACTGTGCACTTTGTGTGATTGATTCCGTCAAATTTTTCACTTGTTTCACACACAATACACTAAGTATTAACATTATCATCTAGTGTTATTTATTTTCAGATAAATTTTAAAAGTGTAAGAAGTCCTATTATCCCCCTCTAAGACATTCAAAATTCTATCTCGATCCAACAAGAAGCACAAAGGCGCCAACAAGAGAGGCTTGTAGCAGATGCCAGAAGAAGATGCACAAAGCTGCCGGAGGCTTATATCATATATTATGACCCCTATTACATCATCTGAGTTGGGTCGGTGAGAATGGGGGAAATTAGAAGGACCTTCGTGAGGTTGCTAAAGCGGGGGCTCCATTGACCCTTCAAATGTCCAGGGAAATGCTTCCATTTGAGTTGATGCTTCGATGATGATGATGGACCTGCCAAAATAGATGAAAGATAACCAATGTCTTAACCTGGACAATGAGCATGCAAAATCTTAAAAAGCAAAGAATATTAGAAAAAGAGATGCCAAGATGCAGCGTCCAGTAAGATATCACATATATATAACCAAGTTCTTGCACACTAATTTCCAACACTTAGCTTCCAACGTGGATAAAAATGCAGGTTACAACTAAGTAACATGTTGATTAATGTATTACTAATGGAGGAGCGACTTGGGTTCAAATCCTACGCCCCGCCCCACTCACGGCATCTCTTTTTCCTCCAAATGTAAAGCTACTCGTGATCTACATCTCAATGTGAAAAAGAAGAAAAGAAAGCAGCTTCAATATACATATGAGTAATCCAGCTCATATGGAAAGAACCACAGTTAAGACATGCCCTCAAGACAATAAAAAGTCAGGGAACCCTTGATCTTCCCTTGGCTAGAAGCAATGCAAAAACCATGCGAGTATCATAGATGAATTTCCAATTAAAAGAGTGAAGGAAGTGTTGACTCAAACACATATATAAGGGGCCATTACCTTGATCAATTCCAGAATATATGAATTCAATAGTACTCAAATATCCTGATTAACCAGCTGGTTTACAGCATCTCTCAGTTTGTCGGTAGCGTGACACATGATGTGCATGCTCATTCAGCATGCTAAGAATTGAAGTGTTTGAGTGAACAAATTAAAGCTCCTTTCTCTCGCATACTGAAAGGGTTAATGGGCTGCTTAATCTAGTAAGAAATTATAGCACTAGCTAAGATGTATTTTGAAGACCAGCAAAACTTTCAACTCTCAGTGAAGTTACCCCCGACTTCTGCTTCTGGGTTGTAATCCTCATTCCGGAGGGCCGGGGTTACAAACCAAAACCTTAAACCAAGGATGTTATAATCCAATAGCCGTCATACCGTTCGGAATATAACTGAGAATTTTATATCACTAATACTATCTAATTTAAAATCGGATCTGAATGATTAAGAACGGGATCCGTGGCGCAATGGTAGCGCGTCTGACTCCAGATCAGAAGGTTGCGTGTTCGATTCACGTCGGGTTCAATACCCACCTCCCGTAGAATTTTTATTTTTTACTTCCTTTTTATCAATATCGCTGATATATACAAAAACTGTTAATAATATTTTGACGGTTGTATATAAGCCCTCTCACAGAAATGGAAACGCATATTCGACCTTCAAGGCTTTATTTTCTTGTGCAACCATGCATGACTCGCTTATATATAAAGAGAAATTTATATATAGTAATATAGATTGACTATACATCTGTTCCTTTATTTTTTTTTTCCCACATATGGACTGCAGCCGTACATGACTCGCTTATATAAATATATATAGATTAATTATACATCTGTTTTATTTTCCGCACATAGATTGCAGCCGGGATGTTCACTATTCGGTTTGAACCGAATCAAATTAATAGTTCGATTTAAATCTTAACTGATTTGGTTCAATTTTACATATTGTAAAATCGAATCAAACTAAATAAATCGAATAAATTAAAATAATTTGATTTTATATGTTATATATGTTATAAATATACTTAAAAATTAATTATATATATATGCATATAAATCTTTGGATTGGTTTGATTCAAAAATCTGGTCTATTCAACTCAGGTTGGGAAAATTTTCCCCAAATCGAGCTGAATTGACTAGGTGAACAGCCCTAACTACGGCTGTACATCACTCGCTCATATTTATAGTACTAGTACAGTACGTGTGTTCGTGTTGTATTGTGCCAAGGACATTATAGTTCCAAGATAGAGACGGCACACCCCGATCCTAACTTTCAGTTCCTCCCATTTTCCAAGCTCGGGTGGAGCTCAGCCTTGACTGCCTCTTCCCTGCAACATGCCCATCCGCCCCCGCCTTACATAAAGCTCTACACCAACTTCTCTCGCATTCTTTTATGCTCATCCGTGTCCTCCCGAGCTCTAAGACAAAGGGTTCGTTTGTTTCAACATAAAATCTATGTCAGAATTTTTTTTAAAGAAAACTCCAATTCCTCCCCTTTTGCAAGCTCGGGTGGAGCTCAACCTTGACTGCCTCTTCCCTTGCAACATGCCCATCCTCCCCCGCCTTACATAAAGCTCTACACCGACTTCCCTCGCATTCTTTTATGCTCATCCGTGTCCTCCCGAGCTCTAAGACTAAGGGTTCGTTTGTTTCAACATAAAATCTTATGGCAAAAAAGTTTTTAAAGAAAACTCCATATAATTGTTTGTTTGGTACTACTGAAAAGTTAATTCATGAAATTTTTTTACATAAAATTAAGAATTTTGGCATCCTTGATGATACTTCGTAAACTATTTTCCTAGATTTCTCTTTCATATAGGATTTTTATAAGTGTCACTATAATCTCCAATACAATGTTCGATGTTTGGCGCCCGACTGTTGACGTCTGACGCCAGACGCCGTGTGTCGAACGACCTGACGACTGGCGCCTGGCATCTGGCGCCTGACGCCCGACGACCCGACGTCCGACGCCCCACGACTTGGCCATCGGCGTCTGGCATCCAGCAACCTAGCGCCCGGCGACTCGGCGTCCAGTGACCTGGTGACTGGCACCCGATGCCTGGCCCCCGGTGATTGCCGACCGGCGCCCGATGACGTTGCTTCCGGCTCCCGGCGACCGGCGACCTGATGACCGGTGCCCGGCGACTGGGATCCAGCGACCCTACGTCCGGAACCTGACAACCTAGTGTCGGCGACTGACATTCGACTCCCGGCGACCCAACATTTGGCACCCGACGACAGGAAATCGGCGACTTGCATTCGGCGGCCAGCGCTCGACGATTGGAGACCTGACGTCCGGTGCCCGTGACCTGGCACCCGACGACGGTGCCCCTGAACCGACGCCAGGAGACTACCTGGCTATTGCTCGGCGACTGTCGACCGACGTTTGGCGCTCGGCGATCCGGCGCCCGGCGCCCAGCGCCCAGCAACTGGCGACTTGGCAACAAGTGACTGACGCCTGGCGACCCAGCTCCGGGCAACCGTCGCTTGGCGATCGTCAACTCGGCGACCGGCGCCTGGCGACCCAGCGTCTGGCGCCCGATGCCTCGCGACTAGGCTATTAGAGGCGACCGGCGACCGATGCCTGGCGACTCGGCGTCTGGCGCTCAGCCCCCGACATTCGGCGCTTGACTACCGGCGTCCAGCGACCCGACGTCTAACACTTGGCGACCCGGCGCCCGACGTCGGGCGTCGACCACTGGCGATCGGGTGGTCGACATGTGGAATGTACTTTTATTTTTAAAATTTTATTTATTTTTAAAAATATTTTTAATAAATATTTATTGAGAAACAAACATCAAAAAATCTTTTCGGTGAAAAACATTTACCTGGGTACCAAATGGACAATTATATTTTTAATTTTCCTGTAAAAATTAATCATTGAAAAACTTTTTCCTTATGAATATGTTTTACAAACAACCAAATAGACCCTAAAACCCCGCACCTCACCATCGCCACGAATAATGGCAGCTGTGTGACTGTAGGCCGACATGGTCGCAGCTTGTCATCAACCTCTGTCATGTCTCTCGACTTCGAGACCTCCGTGTTTAGGAAGGTCACCCTTGCCGGCCACGACGAGGTCTACCTTCTCCTTTGCTTATTCTATCATTGGAGAATACGACCCCAAGCAGAAAGGGAGAGGGTATGTCAGCCCATAGCACACCATCAAGGGTGCCCGAGTTCAACCAGTTCTTCGAAAGGCACATATTCTGTGGCCGCAGGGTGCCTAACAAGCTGCAACATGCCAAGCGGTCGTGCAGGAGATCTGCAAGCCATGCACATCCACATCCACGTCCATGCATGATGTCTCTGCTGAACACGTCACGCAGTTCCCATGCAGCAGGGAACCTCCGGATAATCACCAGGAAGTGGCGTATGTGACGACCCTCGCTATGCCGGTACGGTTATACCAACCCATGTCGGCACGACGAAGATCACCACAGCGGGACATTTACCCGACACTATCATTCGATGAGAGATGTACACAAATATAAGTACAGAGTAGCGGAAGAAAAGACTACTGTCTTCAATTTCATCATCCACATTGACATCCACAGTCCATATAGCAAATAAAGGAAAGCTAAAGCTTACTTAACTGAAATTTAAACAAGGTACATTGTCCACATAACTACAATTTTATCATCAAATTACATAGTTTGTTCACAATTACATAATAGTTCAATAGAATGCCTCAAATTACATACTATGAAAGCGAAATATAACAATAACGACTCCGCCAAGCTACTCTCCGTGCTCGGAGTCGCTCCACTGTCTCTTCCAAAAGATGTAGGGTCACCTACTAAACCTGTACGCCGAAGCAAGGAGTGAGTCTAAAAGACTCAAAAATAACACCATACACTTCATACATGTATACATCATATAGGCATTCACATTCAATCGCATTCAATCTAAGCGTGTAGCAAGGTTATGTGATATTATCACAACCTGTCAGGGTATTCCTACAAATTTAAGCACATGGAACATGATTTATACCTTTCAATTTAAACTATCTATCACATGTTTCTACTCATCCAATCACATGAAAGCTACATTTCTAATTAACTAAAACATGAAAGCAACTAAACATGAGGTTCTCATATGCATTAAAGGAAACACTACCATCATGGTTTCTACACATGGTAGCACATGCTAACTATCATTTCTCATGCATTAAGGTTGCTGTTTTGACATGGATTAGAAGTCTCATAACATGCAAGTTCATCTCTCACACTCTAACATATTCACATCACATGGTTCACTCTCCTACACCTTCTACGCATATTTATTGTTATTCAAGGGAAGCCTAGCATAATGCTTCTACTAGTTTTATAACATATGAATTATGTTCAAACAAACAACTAATCTAACACATGTTCTTTTCTCATTCCTTCAACATATGAACTCAATTAAGAACTTGTCTCATTCACACCACATCATGAGAGCAATTTAGGCATGGTTTTTGCACATGGTGAAAGGAAGATTCTAGCGTGGATTCTATGGACATTCTTGCACACATAAAATGATTGCTTATCTAATTAGCTTGCTGTTCTAATATGTTTCTATCATTATCACATTAGGAAATCAAGTTTTACACTCTAACACATTGGTTTCACATGTTACACATTTACACATTCACATGTACACATCTTTCACTTTGCACATATTCACATGGCACTTACAAATCTTCACATATACACGTTCACATTTCACATTATATGTCGTGACACATAGTCCAAACCACCATTAGAAGGACACATAACACATAACACATACTTATCACCTAGGCAAAACAGTGATAAGCCTTGGTACTGCGCAGACGGGAGAAGCCCTCTCCACCCTATCGACGGTACTTGTCCGCCACCAGGATTTCATCATAATGCCCATAGGATACACATACACATTGAACCTTCCCATGGGGACTTTTCCATAGTACAGTTCCACAGCCCTCTATGGAAGCAGTGTCACACACGGCACATTTTACACATTACACATTCCGATTAACACACATTTACATATGATATTCACACTTTCTTATCTATGCACATGGTTCTGTTCTTCCCTAGCATGATGCCACTAATAACAGAAATCAAACATCAGTAGCTCTCATGGATTAATTGGAACGTACTTCATTAACCTTAATCATGGCACATGTATTTATGACTCATTTTCACATGGAAATCTCATAGTGTAGGCTACTGTTATCCAATTTCCTGAAAATTTAACCACATGTTTTTTTCGGGTATAAGAACACACATACAAGTTTTCACATTTTTCTGAATTCACATGCATTTATGAAATTAAAACATTCAGTTTCATGCCATTCATAAACTAAGTTAACATAGAACATGACATGGATTTCAGATTTGATCATGCACAGTCATGAACCACACATACATATTGGTACAAGAAAATTTTCCCAAATTTATTTCCCAACACACGATTTACTAGAATTTTCACAAGGTCTACACATGATTTCTATTTTCTCATTGTAGGAATTATAAAATTCGCATGAATATGGGAAAATTCCCAAATTTGCAGGGCATGGACTGATACATATAAACATGGTTCATAAAATTCTACAGCATTTAATTCCTCAGAATCATGGGAAACAAAATTAACCAAGCATAACCTCTTTCCTACACATGCCTTTCAATAATTCTAATAAATTATGCCATCCACAGAAAAATATAGGAAATTTCACACACATCACATTATCTATTTTACATACATATAAAATTTACATTATATCCTCATGCGTAGAAATCTGGAAATTAAGGATATAGGCAGAACAGTTCACTGTTCTGTCAAGAAGAACTCAACGGCATACTATGGCCGTTTACAAGAGTTGGCGGCAACATCGTTGGCCGCTGACTCAAGATCTCAACGTCAATAGACCTTGCCGTCAAGTTCGGACCTGTGCAAAAAACACAGTCCGAGCTCTAAAGAAAGGGGAAATGTGGGGATCCAGGACACGAGGAAAATCCGTAAAAATCACAAAAAACTCCTAGACACATACATGGACGAAGTGCAAGGGTTACTTGCCTTTGGAAAAACTCCTAAAGGGATTAAAATGGTTGGAGAAGCTCTCCTTGGGCAGTCCCAAGAAGCCTCCAAGATGCCTTCACTCCGGCTTCTGTGATGCTCCCCTCTGCAATCCAGGGCGGGGGATGTGTAGCCGGATGTGTTGTTTCCATCCTTGTCGAAGTAGATCTCCAGAAGAAGCTCCAAACCGCTGGATCAAAGCCTCCCAAGTTCGGGTTTCCTCACAGCTCTCAGGGTTTTAGGGTTTTTCTCACCCTTTTGGGGCCAGGGTTTCTTCCCTTTGCAAGGGTCAAAGGGACTTCTAGGTTGCAAGGGTGGGTGGTCATATAGACAAGACATGGGGTCTGTCTTGGCAGGGGCGAAGGAGCGTTGGGGGTGGTTGGCATCCCCAATCGGAGGCATGGCACACCATGCAGCTGCTCAGAAAATTGTCAGGGAAGTAGACGTCTACATCAACGGACGCCATAATAATAGTTGGCGTCATCGAGGTCACCGCCTACTTGTCCTTGACGTCCACAGATGCTGCCGTCAACATGGTCTTCGGCCAGAACATACAATTTCACAGAAACCCTAATCCTTCTTATGTACATGTATGTAATACATAGGGTATAATGTACACACCAATTACATCATGCAACCAAACAATATATATATATATATATATACACAACTAAGTACACACATGTATTCATAAATAGTCAAGATGGTATATAATGTGCTCGGTATAACGTACATACTATCTTCACAATGCAATAACAACACTTACTAACTAATTATACACACAATGCACATTTTATACCAATCTTCATTCAATACCACATATATAATTTGAGCAACACATCATACACCTAATTACCACTTAAGTAATATCATATATATATATAGCATAGATAGCATATGTATACATACATGCTTACATGCATGCATAAAATAAAGGTTTTATATGTATAAGCATACGATTAGTTACACGCACATCTTATATGCATATGTATATCTAGCTACATACATGACACGTAACATTCGCACAATAAGTACTTATAAAAGAAAAGGACAAAAAATCGGGAGCCTTACACGCATGATTCCTCTACGTGACGGAGAGTCTTGGATGTCATGTAGAGTCCTTTGGGTTACATTATTCTATCCTCCGATGTCTCTCAAAGAGTCCTGTACATTGTAAATGTATAACATATTTAAATGAACCTGGACTTGCCACACAGACTGTAAGCGAGATCCCTTTCTCTCAAATCTGCTAAACTAACATGGTATCAGAGCTACCCTGCAACACCGCCATGGCCACCTCCGCTCCACTCTCTCCACGGCAGGCCTCTTCCTCTTTTGACGGGAAGGTGTGTACGGAAGTCACTGGCTCAGGCACACACTCTGCTATAATCTCACCCATTATCAAACCCATCCCGCATGCACCCTCTCCACTTAACTCCGCCTTTTCATCCACCATCACATCCTTCTCTAATGTGACTCATTTTCTTCCCATCAAATATTCGGGAGACAACTATGCCATGTGGAAGGCTCAATTCCTTTCACTCCTCAACACATACTGTTGCTGCAAGAGCAAAAGGGGGTTGACCAGAGTCAATCGGGGCCCCGAGGTGATGGCGTGTCGTCGTCGGCGAGATTCGACAGAGCTCTGGCCTACAGAAACCACCGAGTCACCTCGGGGGGAGACTCCGACGCCCAGATAGACAGATGAAAGAGGGGGAAGAGAGTTTCAATGCCACGAGTAGCATACATTGTTCGGTGGTGTCTCCTTTGTTTTTTATAGGGGGGTTATGCAAGGCAGGCCACTGCCCATTGCTTAATCTGCGTCTCTTATTTCCTGTTATGCCAAGGGGTGGTTTCAAGGCAGGGGGCATGATCATCAGGTGCCCTCCTGGATCGCAACTGGCGATTGCCAGCTACGAAGGGGAAGGTGTCGCGGTCCGAGATCCTCGAGCCCTTCCCTATTATGCTTATAAGGTTAACAAGGGCAAGGCCAGCTGGACTACCTCGCGTAGCGATTGAGTGATCTTTGGCCCCCCTCTGATCTGCCGAGGACCCACTCGTCGGGAGCGCTGGGTCGCTAAATCCCGAAGGCGTCGTCGGCGGCGGACTGCGACTGGCAACCAACAACATTGGCCCCCCGGGTTCTCGTCGGGGAGGTTACGAGATCCGAGGAGAAGCCCAGCAAGATCAATCTTTTTAAGTTTTTACTTGACGATGCCCGATGTGCGCACATACCGAGGTTCTTTTCGTCATTCGCTGGCGCCGACTTCGGGTACATTTTCTGACATGACGGTTGGGGCAGCGTGGTAGATCGTGCGTTTTTATGGATGATTTGAGAGGTAGATCGGCGCGCGATCGCTTGATTCCCTCGCTAATGTGGCAATCCAAAAGGCGGCAAGCGTACTGATCCAGGTAAACGCCTCTCGCCCGTCGGGCTTCTGACGCGTGGCGGCGCCTCGTCCGTTCAAAACTCTGGCTTGCCATTGATCGTTCGATCGCGCTTGAGCCGCTGAACCTATAAATAGGCGGACCGTCGCGGAGATGGGTTACCTGCTTTTTCTTTTCAGAGGGTGGTTTCTGGCGACTGCGCCTTATCCTCATCGCCCTAGGACGTGTCGTCGGCTCAACCTTGCTTGCTCTCTTCGAGGTAAGCGATGAGCCTAACGCAGTCTCAGCCCTCTCATGAGGAGTCTTCCTCTAGGACAGATAGCAACACCCTTCTCCTGGGGGACCGTCGTCTGGCCGACAATGTCGCTGACGCTTGGTGTGAGACGAACTCCGAGACCTTCAAATGGGTTAGGAAATGCCTGAGCCGCTCCCTTTCAGCCGACGTCGTGTTTCTCGCCAATAACGTTTCCGAGCCCACTACGTCCAGGAGGGTGGGGTATGCATATATTCCGAGGCGATTCGCGCCGGTCTACACTTCCCTTTCCACCCCTTCATCATAGCTTTGCTCTTCGAGCTCGACGCCGCCCTTCTCAACTAGCGCCCAACTCGTGGCGGACGGTAGTCGGTTTCCTCGCGTTTGTGTATCTACCGGCGTGTCCCCAACGCTTCGCCTCTTCTTTTATTGCTTCTGTAAAGCCGTTTGGCGATGGCTTTACCTCTCGGCTCGACTGGGCGACAGATCCTTAACCGCCCCCCATCATCCATCCATGGATGGAAAGAGGGACTTCGTTTTCCTGTATTCTCCCTCCGGTTGGCCCTTTTCCGACCGAGTGGTCCGAGGTCAACGTCCGAAGCAAGGCGTTCGGGCAACCAAGCTTAGCAAATCTAAGCTTCTGGATTTCTCATACCTACGGGAAGCAGAGAAACCCGACCTGGTCGAACCATCCGACGCGTTGCTCAAGCTGATGACCGAAGGCTCAGAAGGTCGTCGTCATCTTGTCTCTATGTTTTCTTTAAAATCTTCGATGTTTACTGACAATTTGTTGGCCCTTTTGCAGTGATGGCCGAGATGACTTCACCGGTGCGCAAGGTAAGGGCGGGCCCTTCATTGGCCGACCTCGCTCGGGCTCGGAGGAATAAAAAACGACCTGAGTAGTGCCCTCTAGAGGGGCCTGAGGCTTCTGTTGGCACTGCGAGGAAGGAGAAGGAAGATAGCTCGGAGGCCGTTGCCTCGTAGCTGGCTGTCGAAGAGAGGCCGACGAAGCGCCTCCAACCCTCGACGCCGTCCTCGTCGGCAATGCCTCCGGAGCCAACTCGGCTCAAAATATCCCTTGACCGGTCAGTTGGGGTCAAAACTCAGTTCCTGCGGAGCTAAAAGCAGAAGCTCTTGGGAAGTCCCCAAGGAGGCTAGTCAGCGAGTTCTATGCCACGGCTTTGGCGTAGATGTCGATCTTCGACGCCTTCGTGCATCGGCCGAAGTGAAGAGTGAGTCCTCGAACAAGCGTATAGCCGAGGCAGAGGCGGTCGCCGCGTCGGAAAAGTTTCTCCGATAGAAATATGCCGAGGAGGCGAGGAAGACTGAGGGCGAGCTTAGGGCATTGCTGGAATCTGCTAACAAAGCTCTTCAGGTCGAGAGAGAGGCGCTCCAAGCTGTGAAAGCAGACCTCACCGACGAGGTAGCATCGTTCAGGCTGTTTCGCGAGAAGATGGCCCAGCTCGTGTCGGATGAGCGCGAGGCGGCGATACAGGAGTATCGCTCCTCCGAGGAGCTCGCCGACGAAATTAGCGGATTATTCCAGGAGGGCCACAATGATTGCCTTGCTCGCGTCGCCGAGCTATTCCCCGACCTCGACCTCTCGGGCGTTCGTGCGACAAAGGAGGATGCCAAGAGGAGGCGACTTCTGCCGTTGTAAATGAGGCTATGTCTAAGGCAGCCGATGAGATTTACGTCGAAACAGCTGAAAAGGTTGTTGTCGAGGGCCCGTAAGACGGGAGAAGTTGTAGCCAGTTCGCATTTCTTTTATTCTTTTGTCAAACATTGCACCGAGGTGCTTATTCGCATAGGTTTGAGAACACCGAGGTGCTTATTCGCATAGGTTTAAGAATCATTTTTGTGTATCGAAACGACCTCGTTATCCGAAAGAGAGCCGATGCGATTTCGTACAATTGTAGAGTGCCGAAGCGACCTCGTTTATTCAAAAGAGTGCGAAGCGACCTCGTCGTACAATGATAGAGTGCCGAAGCGACCTCGTACAATAATAGAGTGCCGAAGCGACCTCGTTTATTCAAAAGAGTGCCAAAGCGACCTCGTATAATGATAGAGTGCCGAAGCGACCTCGTACAATGATAGAGTGCCGAAGCGACCTTGTACAACGGTAGAGTGCCGAAGCGACCTCGTTTATTCAAAAGATGCCAAAGCGAACTCGTATAATGATAGAGTGCCGAAGCGACCTCGTACAACAGTAGAGTGCCGAAGCGACCTAGTTTGTTCGATCAAGGTAATAGTTTCGCAAGTGCTCGGCGTTCCATGTCCTCGGGAGAGGAGCTCCGCCGAGGTCCTCGAGCCGGTAAGCGTCATTGTCGAAGTTCTCTGATACACGGTAGGGTCCTTCCCAAGCGGCCGACAGCTTCCCACTGGCCGACCTGGGGTCTAAAACTGATAGCTTTCTTAAGACCAAGCTTCCGCATTGAAGCTTCTTTATTTGACGTTTCTGTCAAAGCTCCTTTTTACCCTCCTTTGGTATGCCTCCATTCTTGCCGAGCATTTCCTCGCTTTTCTTCGATCAGGTCCAGCTCGGCGCGAAGGGAGGATTCGTTCAACTCCTGACTGAAGCCGAGGACTCTCCCGAGGGAGCGAGCATTTCTACCAGTGTAACGGCTTCTACTCCGAAAGCGAGGGCGTATGGCGATTCTTGTGTTGCTTCTCGCGGCGTTGTGCGATATGCCCACAAGACGTGAGGAGCTCGTCCGCCCATCGACCCTTGTGGTTTCCAGCTTCTCTTCAGACCGTCTAAGATCGTGCGATTTGTCACCTCGGCTAGCCCATTGGACTGAGGGTACGAGACCGAGGAGAATCGGTGATCCCCCCCCAGGGCCGAGCAGTTTCTGCGAAAGCGGGCGTTATCGAACTGCCTACCATTGTCGGTGATGATTATTCTGGGGACGCCGAACCTACATATAACATTCTTCCAAACGAAAACCCAGGCGTTGGCGTAAGTAATTTTAGCCAGCAGCTCGGCCTCCACCCATTTGGTGAAATAATCCACGGCCACTATGATGAACTTCTTTGGCCTGTCGCCGGCGGGAAGGGACCGAGGATGTCCACTCGAAGCGCCCTCTTCTCAGCACTTCGAAGAAGGGTCTACATCTTTCCGCCGACCTGGACATAAATCTGCTTAGAGCAGTAACCTACCATTAAGCCGCTGAACCTCCTTAACCGTTCTCGGGGGCGTCATGTCCACGATGGCCTGTATCTTGTCGGGGTTGACGTCGATCCTCTGTTGGAGATGAGGTAGCCGAGGAATTTCTCTGCACGCACGCCGAAGATGTACTTCTCGGGGTTGAGCTTCATCCGAATTGCCTTAGCACTTCGAACGTCTCGGCAAGTATTGGTGTGATCCTCGGCACTCGGCTTTTCACCAGCATGTCGTCGATGTAGATTTCCATTGTCTTCCCGATTTCTTCCTCGAACCATGGTGTTGACGAGCCACTGTATGTTGCACCTGCATTCTTTAACCCAAATGGCATTCGAGTGAAGCAGTATAGACCTTTCTCTGTGATGAATGATGTCTTTTCCTCGTCGTCGGGCGCCATTCTAATCTGATGGTGTCCCGAGTATGCGTCGAGGAAGCTAAGGAGCTCGTGCCCCGCCGTGGAGTCGACGAGCTGATCGATGTGAGGTAGCGGGTAGCTATCTTGGGCAGGCTTTTGTTCAGGTCGGTGAAGTCCACGCACATTCTCCACTTCCCATTAGCCTTGCATACCAGGATGACGTTGGCGACCCATTCGGGGTAGAATGTGTCTCTGACGGTCCCTGCTCGCAGGTACTTTACCAGGTGTCATCGACCGCCTTCTGTCGATCTCCTGTCAATGGCCTCTACTTTTGACGGACTAGTCTTGCCTCTGCGCTCACGTTCAGATGGTGCTGGATTATTCTGGGGTCGATGCCGGTAAGGTCGTAGTCTGACCAGGCAAAGACGTCGACATTTTTCTTGAGGAAGTCGACGATTGCCTCGTCCACCATCCCAAGCTCGTAGCCGACCACTAGGTTTCCGTAGGCGACCTCTATCTGCTTGGTTTGCTCAACTGGTTCATTGCTTGCAACATTTTCATTAGAAGAGGACAAATACTCATTAATTGCTGGTGCTTTTGCTTTTATTGAATTAACATAACATCGCCTGGCCTCGGTCTGGTTTCCCACGACCTCGCCAATCCTCCGGGGGGTCGGGAACTTTAACTTTTGGTGATAGGTTGACGGGACCCCTCCTAACTTTCCCAAGAGCCCCCGACGAAGATAGTGTTGTATGCCGACTTCACTTTTACCACAAGGAAGTCGGCCTCAACGGTTACATGCCGAGGTCGGGTGCCTAGAGTGCTTTTAGTTTTATCGACCCTTCGGCGTTGACAGGCCCCGTTAAAACCGAAAAGGGGAGTCACGACCGGTTTGAGGTCGGCGCTTAGGTTGGTCATTTTCACAAAACAGTCATAAAACAAGACATCGGGAGCTGCTCCATTATCTATAAGGATACGATGTACATCATACCCATCGACGTCGGCATGAATTACAACGCATCGGCATGAGGAAGACTGACTCCGACCACATCTGCATCGGAAAAGGTGATGACGTCTCCTTCTTTGAGACATGGCTTGCTCGCCATACCACTCGTAGCCGCCGTGTAGGCCTTCCGCTTTCTTCCGCTATCACCGCCACCGCCGAGCCTCCTGACAGGACCAGGACGACCCCTTTTCCTCTGTGCGCCTCTCGGTCATCTTCGGGAGTGCGCTCCTTTGCACGGCCGTCGACGACGTCTTTGCCGATAAGCCCCCTCTTCAGCATCTCGGCGATCTCCATCTTGAGGCTTCTACACTGGTCGGTGAGATGGCCATATCCTTGTGATACTCACAATACAGATCGGCTCCTCGGCCTGTTGGCGACCTTGTCCAGGGCTTGGTCGCTTGAATTCTGGCAGCTTCTTGATAATGGGAAGGATCTCAAAGGGCAACCTCCTGAAGTGGGGTAGGTCCTGACGCGCTGGTACTAGTCGGGCGACGATCTGTCTCTGCGCGACGGTCTGATTCTCGCGGTCCGCATCCCGCCGCTTCTCACCGCGCGCCTCCTCTTTTTTTGGCTTCTTCGAGCTATGTCCGAGCTCGCAGTTCCCTGCTCGGATGACCGACCGAGCCGCCCGGTGGCGCCGAGCGTTGACTCCAGTCGTACATATTTTTGCATTCTGGAAAGCAGGCCGGAGAGACTCACCGGGGGTTTCTTAGCGATGGATGCTACGAACGGAGCGTTCGAGCACACCCTCGTCAGAATGTTGACCGCCGTCCTCAGGTCTAAATCTACCACTTTCATCACTTCTATCTGAAACCTTTTTGCAAAATCTCGAAACATCTCCCCTTCCTTGCTAGATGAGCCAAAGGTCGTCGGTGCAAAAGTTAGTGCTGCACCGTGTTGTAGAAGTGGTCTAGGAATCGTTGCGCTAGGTCGGCGAAACTAGCTATCGATCGGGAGGGGAGCGACTTGAACCACTGCAGTGCTGCATCATCCAGGGTTGACATAAAAGCATGACATTTCAATGCATCATTGATAATTACCATTTCTACTTGTCCCTGGAAGTGGTCGAGGTGATGGATAGGGTTTGTCGTTCCATTATAGCGCCTAAACTTTGGAAGCTGCAGCTTGTCTGGTACGGGCACCGACGTGATCTCCTCGACGAAAGGTGAAGTAGCCAAGAGTGTTGCCACCGAGGGGGCGCGCGTACCTCGCTGCAGTGCTTCTATCTTTCTATCATTTCCTAGATCATCTTTCCACCGAGGGTCGACCGCTCGAACATTTGCCAGTGCAGGGTGGATTCAGCCGAAAAGTGATCGACGACGACGTCGAGTTTTGCCGCAGGCTCCGCTTGGACAGCTGGAATTGTCAGCGGTGGGGCGTCGGCCTGCAGGGGTCCTTGGGCTGCCGCGATCGATGGGGACGCTGATCATCGGCATGGCTGGCTGACATAGCAAGTTGTGCATACCTGGGGTCAGCGTTCCCCTGCCGAACATCCGCGGTCTGGGTTGCTGCTGTACCATAGTTTCACGGTGCTCCAGGGGCACCTGCCGATCTTGCTCCATTCTCAACAATACTTGCTGAAGGTTTGCAAGCATCTGCTCGACTCGATCCCGGCGTGATGACATAGTCGAGCCTTGCTCTCCCACTCCCGAATTATCCCTCGCCACCTCTTCTGCCATGGTGGTGGGAAGTCTCTCATCGCCGGACGAACGAGCGACCGCCTTCGCCTTCGGTGCCATGAGAAGTGGCTTTTTGCTTGAAGCCTTTCCCACAGACGGTGCCAAATGTTGCTGCAAGAGCAAAAGGGGGTTGACCAGAGTCAATCCGAGTGGGCCCCGAGGTGATGGCGTGTCGTCGTCGGCGAGATTCGACAGAGCTCCAGCCTGCAGAAACCACCGAGTCACCTTGGTGGGGAGACACTCCGACGCCCAAGTTAGACAGATGAAAGAGGGGGAAGAGAGTTTCAATGCCACGAGTAGCATACCTTTGTTCGGTGGTGTCTCCTTTGTTTTTACAGGGGGGTTTATGCAAGGCAGGCCACTGCCCATTGCCTTAATCTGCGTCTCTTATTTCCCTGTTATGCCAAGGGGTGGTTTCAAGGCAGGGGGCACGATCATCGGGTGCCCTCCTGGATCGCAACTAGCGATTACCAGCTACGAAGGGGGAAGGTGTCGCGGCCCGAGATCCTCGAGCCCTTCCATATTAAGCTTATAAGGTTAATAGGGGCAAGGCCAGCTGGACCTACCTCGCGTAGCAATTGAGTGATCTTTGGCCCCCCTCTGATCTGCCGAGGACCCACTCGTCGGGAGCGCTGTGTCGTTAATCCCGAAGGCGTCGGCGGCGAGACTGCGACTCGCAAACAACATCACATACCACATGACCGATTTATTGATGGCTCCTGGCCGTGTCCCTCCTTCCTCCAAATGGACCCTACTGACGAAACCAAAATCACCATCAACCCAGATGCTGACGGTTGGAGAATTTATGATCAACTCCTTTTGAGTTGATCTACTCGTCCACCTCGGAGGCAGTTCTACCCATATTGTTAGGTCACCCACCTCAACTGCTACATGGACTCGCCTTGCTCATGCCTTCGGCTCTACTTCGTGCCTTCGAGTCCTTAATTTGCATTTGCAGCTCCAGATCATGAAGAAAGGAGATGCCTCCATCACAGACTACCTCAAACGTGCCAAGGAGATTGCCGACAATCTTGCAATTGTGTCCGAGCCTATCTCCTCCACTGATCTTTTGCTCTCTATCTTAGGAACTTGGGCCCAAGCTATGAGGTGCTTGTGACCTCCATCATGACACGATGACCATAAGGCTCTCTCCTATGATGACATCATGGGATGCTTCTCAACCATGAACAAATGATGCAGTCACAACCTGTGCTCGTTGAAGGTGTCGCTCCCTCTGCCAATGTTGTCCAAGCCTCCTCCTCTCAACGTGGTGGAGCGACAACCACACCGGTGGACGTGGGAATCATTCTTTGGAAGAGGTCGTAACTCTTCCAATGACAATCAGAGCAACATTAGATTGTGGCTGCACCTCAACCTGTCATTAATGACAACGATCCATGTCAACTCTATGGTTTTATGGGTCATGGTGCCATCAAATGTCGTCGGCGCTTCGACATAACGTACCATGCACCGCCACAAAACAAGCTAGGTACCTCGGATCCTCAGGCGCATACTGCCTCTCACGCGAACTGGTACCCGGACAACAACTCCACACATCTATGATGGTGGATGTCGAAAATGTTGCCCGGTGACAAGCCCAGAGGGGGGGTGAATGGGTCTTTAAAAATTTTACTTGATTAGTACCTATACTTAAACATTCACAAAAGACGTTCTTCGATGAATGTTAGTAACAGTTAGTTCAAAGCGCAATCACACAAGAAAAACAACCACACAACACAAGAATTATCCTGGTTCGGACCTCCTCTCCTTAGGAGTCCTACGTCCAGTCCCTGAGCAACAACTCAGGATTCCACTAACTAGGGTACAGTCCCCCTATGAACACTACAACACCCAGCTCAGCTGGTCTTCCTTCACACGAAAGGAATTACACCACCCTGGATACCCCACCAGGTCTTCCTTCCACATAGAAGGGAAAACAACACCCTGGAAGCTCTACCAGGTCTTCCTTCAACACAGAAGGGAACTACAACAACAAAGGTAAGCAATAAGGACAAGCCCCTAGATCAAGCTTCAACAAGCTAAGATCTGAAGCAAGCAGGACTGAGAGTAAAAGATCTAGAAACACAGAAGACTCCCAGAACTACACGAGCTCTCTCAAGATTCACTACAGAGTGGAGAGCAAAGAGCAACACTGAAAGGAATGAGGTTCTTGGCTTAGAATTCTATCAGAAGATTTGAATAGCTTGTGCGTTCAAAATCCTTCTTCTCTTCTGATCTTCTGTCTTGAATTTATATCTCCTTTTGAAATACGGCCGTTGAAGTAACCGTTGTCTCTTAGATTGGTAGACGTTAGACTGCTTGACATTTGGAAGCTTCAACAATCTTTTATCCAGTTGAGCACGCAAAGAGATAAGGTCTTCTGGCGTCTATATGGTCCAACGTTGTATGACAGAATGTCTTTAGGACCCTGCACATATTAATGCTAGAACAGTAGACAGTAGGCTGTCTCTTGTTGTCAGTAAACGTGATGTGAGTATTCACCAAAATAGAAATGCCAAATAGCTTGTTCTAAAAGATGTTGACAGAATATGCACAAAAAAGGATATCATCTGCATGCATGCAGAGATACGTTCTGTCTTCATTAAATGCACAGCAGTCAGACAAATAAGGAAGTCTTTGACTATTCAACGCCTTAAGAGATAAGATAAATATCAAGTCGATATAAACTATAAAGTCGTTGTCTATATGACTTATGAAATCGTTATGAATACCAACAAGTCATTATAGAGAGCAAATCGTTGTATTCAATGAAGAAATCGTTATAGACACTTAACAAATCGTTATGAGCTTTAAAGAAATCGATGCGCGAAGCAAATCGTTATGAGCTATAAAGAAATCGTTGCGTGAAGCAATCGTTATGAGCTCTAAAGAAATCGTTGCGAGAAGCAAATCGTTATGAGCTCTAAAGAAATCGTTGGATAAAGCAAATCGTTATGAGCTCTAAAGAAATCGTTGCGCGAAGCAAATCGTTATGAGCTCTAAAGAAATCGTTGCGCGAAGCAAATCATTGAGCTCTAAAGAAATCATTGCGCGAAGCAAATCGTTATGAGCTCTAAAGAAATCATTGCGCGAAGCAAATCGTTATGAGCTCTAAAGAAATCGTTGCGCGAAGCAAATCGTTATGATGAGCAAATCGTTATGATGACTTAAGAAATCGTTGCGATGAGCAAATCGTTATGATGAGCAAATCGTTATGATGACTTAAGAAATCGTTGCGATGAGCAAATCGTTATGATGACTTAAGAATCGTTGCGATGAGCAAATCGTTACGATGGGCAAATCGTTATGATGACTTAAGAAATCGTTGCGATGATCAAATCGTTACGATGTGCAAATCGTTATGATGACTTTAGGAAATCGTTGCGATGAGCAAATCGTTACGATGGGTAAATGATATACATGAGGAATCGTTGTGATTTTCAACCGAAATCGATGTGGACTTAGATAGATACAATCTTGAAATAATTAATGTTCAGAAATATAATGCTTACCAATATTGGCTTGATTGACCTTGACCTTGGAATTTCCTGTACTTAAGACTTAAAGAACTTTGATAAGGTTTTGTTAATTACCAAAATACATGTATATTTAAAAAATTCGTAGGACAGACTGATCATCAATCTCCCCCTTTTTGGTGATGACAAAATTATCAATAAGCATAAATATTTCCGAAAAGTATTTCAAACATGCTAAGTGGTTTTTTCTAAATCTGAAGATTTTCGAATGTATTTCAGACATGCTTATTTTCTCCCCCTTTTTGTCAGTAAGCCAAAAGATACTTTGAGACAAAGAAGAAGAGAAAAGATGGAAGGGCAGACAACCAACAATATTGGTCAGTTTGAGGATTTACAGATAAGTAAGCACGAGGATAACAAGGAGCCAAAGCGCCTGATGACAGGGAGTGCCTGACATTCCTGCTCTTCAAAGAAGGCTTGAAAGGCCCCAATTTCAATTTGAATAGGAGGTCCCATGGTGGGAGCCATCCTTTTGATATGAAGCTGCCTTTGATCTGAAATGAAGTCCCCATACTTAACACTGCCAAGGGCTAACTTGTATGTTAAGAAGGAACCAAAGCTGGCAAACCGAAGAAAGCTTCAATCTTGGGGATAGTCAATCTTAAGTGACCTAAACTCTTGCTTTAAAGCAAAGAAAACTTTGTATCTTTCGACTCAGGTCAGATAGGAATCCCGGATGAGGTGAGAGAGAGTTGGCATTCAAATTCACCAGGTGACAGGGGAGGTTGATTGGAGCGGGCCTGAGAGGCATTGAGATCGCCTAGCTGCTGAGCAGACAAGGGATAGAGTTTCATCCACTTTTCAGGAGACAGCCGCTCACATTCAGAGAGAATGGGGGCCATAACATCTGCCTTATATGCCCCTTAAGATATTGCCTGAAGACGAATCTTGGGAAGGATAAGTCAAGGCCGTCTTGCACAAATAACTGGCCATTACCCTTGCAGCTCGCTCAAGATAAGTGTTCCCACGGAAGAGTCCATAATCAAAGCATGGAGAGGGGGAAGGAACACTACATCAGGAATAACCAGGGTGGCAAAATCAACCTGAAGGGACTCAGTATGAGCTGTGCTTGAACTGAGTGCCCTGATGGCTGCACGAAACTGACCCAACTGAGATTCTGGGAGGCATTTACATAGCAGTAGTTACTGTACATCTGATACTGCCGGATAAATTTGATTTCTTTCTGAATGAAGGGGCCAAACAAATTGTTGTGATGGATTTGGAACCACTCATAAAGGGGAAGAGGAGCTTCCCTAGGCAGATATCGGGCAGCTTGAACTCGGAAATTGACTGTACAGGTCTTTGTTGCTTCGAGCCCACTGCTCTTCAGTTTTGGCTTCAGTCATAGAGAAGATTTTTGACTGTTGAGCCTTAGAGAGATGATATAAGGAAAGATGGTGGTGAGATGTTCAGAAAGATTTTGGAAAGGAAGGCCAAAAATATGGGTAAAAACTACCTTTGAAATATTCTTCATAGATAAGTTTCTGCTTGTTGGAGATAGAGAGGGAAAACCTAGGGGAGATAGCAAGGTTCAGAAGAGACAGGGTGAGAGGATGTGAGTCTCCTCTTCTTAGAGACAGGACTAGAAGAGCCTGTCCTGTGAGAGTGGGTCCCAACAGCCAGGACTGAATGAAGTATTGCTACTTCAAATTCATCCTTGATATCCTGGATTTCTATTTGTGTGAGTTGGGCACCCTCAGGGATAATGGTAATGAAAGAGGGAGGTGTAGGTGGATTGAAGATAGAATCAAGAGTGACTGTAGAAGAACAAGTTTCTGAAGTAGGACCAGAAGAGGAGGTCTAGCTAAAGAGGATGCTGGTGGAAGCTGAGGAGGAGAGGATGGTGGAGGAGGAACAATGGTGGAAGAAGCAGGAGATGAGGCAAGTTGAGAGAAAAGGTTGGGGAGAGGAAACATATCTTGAACGGGGTCGTTTAAAGTGGTTGGAGCTGGAGGTGCAGTGGAAGAAGATGGAGAGAGGGAGCAGCTGGAGTGGTAAGTGAAGAAGAGGCAGGGGGCTCAGGAGCTACAGCCTGGTCTTCTTGTTCAGCTACCGGATCCACTATATTGAGTGACTCCTTCTCCGGTCCAGACTCCTTACACAAAACAGAATCTCACTAGGCACCTTTTTAGAGGGCTGAACTTCAACACTTGGCCCTGATGGCCCTGCTGGAGCAACAACTGAAGGCCCTGATGGCCGCTCCACAAGATCAACACTGACTTGCCCTGATGGCCCTGCAATACCCTCACTTGGCCCTGAAGGCTCACGTCTTGAGGAGTAGGATCTTTGGGCCCTACTCTGCCTCAAACCTCAGATAGCATCAACTTCATAGAGCTTAGCTCCTTATTGAACCACTTCATAGCAACATTTGATTGAAAAATGTCATTTGACAAGATGCCTGGCGCTCAATGACAGTACTTACAGCTAATTTACTGAGTCCAAGACTGCACCTTGATCATCCAATCGCTTCAAGATGGGCTTTAAGTGCATCTTCTTTAAAAATTTCTTCTGCCTTTTGTGAGTAGTTTTCTTTTGCTGGGGCTTCCCTTTTCTACTTGCTCCGATCTCTATTGGAGCTTCAAACTGCTCTTCATTCACAGGAGCATCTTCAGAAAGTGCCCCTTGAGATGCTGCTTCCTTCTCAATATGTTGCTCCCCCTGAATAGGAGCATCCTCCACAAAACATCCTTGCTCCCCCTGAATAGGAGCATCAAACAAAACAGAATCTTCAATGTGGCCAGGTGCCACAAACTGATCAACCAAACTCCCGCCGGTGTTTTGAACCACTTGGGAGGAGTGAATGGAGTCTAATACTTGACGGAGTACAAAAGCCACAGAGGAGGTGGGAAAGGATCCTCTGAACTTCTGACAGAATCTGCTACTTCTACATTTTCTTCAGCAACCGAGTCTCTATTTCAACTTTTGTGCTGGCAGCAACTTCCAGTGAAGCACTAGGCACTGCGGCCTCTCTTGCTGCTGGTCTGCAACTGCTGATGACCCTCTGATTCTGCTGCCACTGCTTCGAGTTGGACTTCTTGGGCTTCCCCTAGGATGGTTCACCCTCAGCTACTGATGTCTTGGTCCAAACTCCGTTGACCACTGAAAAACCGCTTTTCCTTAGATTTCTGGACCTAATTGCTTGTCTCATTTTCTCTACAACGGCGCCAGAAACATCTACTCCAAAGTGCTGAAGACTTTGGTGAGCAAGTGAGCATAGGGCAGGGATATATTCAACTTACTTTTGGTATCCCTATTTGATCACGGGCAAATTTCATCCTTTCCATCATTACTTAGGCCATGTTGATTTCTTGGTTCTGAATGGCCCAAAACATCATATCCGAGTCTGCCTTGGTGCAAGTTGAGAAAGTTGCACTTCTTGGAACCAAAATCTGACAAACTATGAAATGAAGGAGGCGATTGAGAGCACTCAACTGATTAATATCTAACTTTCCATCTCTCAGTCTGAACCCTGGTCCTACAATACCAAGTCCTTTAGCTTGGGTGTCCACGGTGTGAACCCCACTGTGCCCGAAGTCTTTACTCCAAACAACAAATGCAACAGCTCATGATCTATCTTTATTTGGTTCCCTTGACTGATGAAACCAGGGACCCGTTTGCCTCTGTCCTCAAGCACACATAAAAAGCCTTCATGAGGTCTGGATAGCTTACCTCAGAGAAGGTGGTGATTCCCATCCACTGCATCCTGCTGATTGCGGCCACTACACTGTGCATGCCGTTCTTCTCAAGATCAGCTACATCCACTGCCTTATTTCCACAAACCTTGGTCTTCACGAAAGTAAACCTTTCCTGCTGCTCTGCCGATAGAAACTCAGCTCTAGCCACCCAACTGCCGGAGATAACGGACATGCCATGGACTTTGGGTGAGGAGGGCTTTCTGGAAGGTTGAGATGAAAGAGGAGAGAAAGGTCCTCAAGAAATTCTTCGCGGGAAGAAGAGAGGAACTTCAAATGAGCAGAGAGGCGATGTTGGAGTCGTTAGGGCATCGGCTCAGGCAACCAGACAAAGAGGGAAAAAGGTGTAAGGGGGGAGATGAATCATTTTCACATCGATTTTGGGGTTAAATAAAATTTTTCCGAAAAGCGAAGCACCAAGAGGTGGCAGAAAACGACAAATAAGTTTGACCAGCCAAAGCAAACTTTATTAAGAAGAGCGACCAGTAGGGAACAATTTTAAATTTCTTTTGCTTAAAGCCAAGGAGAGAAAATTTACTTAACTCTGAACATTTATGTCCCAGTTTTAAACAGAAGTCTTTTCACAAATTACACATGCCCAATTCCCTTCTAAGAGATGTGAATCTCTCTTCGGGTAAGGCTTTTGTGAAAATATCTGCTAACTGACCATTTGTGTCAATAAGGATATTTCTATGTTACCATTTGCTACATGATCACGAATAAAATGATATCTAACCTCAATATGCTTGGTCCTTGAATGCTGGACTGAATTTTGGTGAGATTGATAGCACTGGTGTTGTCACATAGTAGTGGAATTGATTTGATATTTAGTCTGAAATCCTCAAGTTGTTGCTTATCCATAGGAGTTGTGTACAGCAACTTCCAGCAGCCACGTACTCAGCTTCAGCTGTAGACAGTGCCACTGAATTTTGTTTCTTTGAGGACCAGGATATTAAGCACCCTGCAAGAAATTGACAACACCACTGGTGCTTTTTCTATCTACTTTGCATCCAGCATAGTCAGCATCAGAATATCCTACTAGATTAATTTCACAAGATTTTGGATACCACAAACCTAAATCATGAGTTCTAGCTAAGTATCTAAATATTCTTTTTACGGAGATCAAATGAGATTCTCTGGATCTGCTTGATATCTTGCACACATGCATACACTGAATAGAATATCGGGTCTACTGGCCGTTAAGTAAAGCAATGAACCAATCATACCTCTGTAGATCTTTTGATCTACTTTCTTACCATTCTTGTCACTATCCATCCTTGTAGATGTACTCATGGGTGTTGAGAGTGGCTTTGTGTTCTCAAAACCAAATTTCTTCAAAAGCTCTTTGGTGTATTTTGCTTGATAGATATGGGTGCCATCTTTTCCTTCCTTGATTTGTAGTCCAAGGAAATAATTTAGCTCCCCCATCATGCTCATCTCAAACTCTCCCTGCATCAACTTTTCAAAGTACTTGCAAAGAAGTTCATCAGTAGATCCAAATATAATGTCATCTACATAAATCTGTACAAGTAATATACTTTTAACTTTTGTTTTTACAAATAGAGTGCTATCTACCTGTCCTCTAGTGAAACCATGGTTTAATAAAAATGAGCTAAGCCTTTCATACCAGGCTCTTGGTGCTTGCTTTAAACCATATAATGCCTTATGAAGTTTAAAAACATGATTTGAAAATTCTGTATCATCAAAACCTGGAGACTGTTCAACATACACTTCTTCCTTAATTAACCATTTAAAAAGGCAGATTTAACATCCATTTAAATAATTTTAAATCCAAAGCAGATGCATATGCTAATAAAATTCTAATAGCCTCAAGTCTAGCTACAGGTGCATAAGTTTCATCGAAATCTATGCCTTCCTCTTGGGAGTAGCCTTGAGCCACCAATCTGGCCTTGTTTCTTAAGATTACACCAGTCTCATCCAATTTGTTTCTAAACACCCATTTGGTGCCAATAACTGGATGGTCTGATGGTCTGGGAACAAGTGACCATACTTGGTTTCTCTTGAACTGATTTAGTTCATCTTGCATGGCTATAATCCAAGATTCATCAGTGAGAGCTTCATTGATTGTCTTAGGCTCTATTTGAGAGACAAATGCTAGATAATCACAAGGTATTACATTACCTCTTGTTCTTACCCCTACAGATGGATCACCAATAATGTTCTCAGGTGGGTGATCTTTCTTGTATCTCCACTCCTTTGGAAGATGTGTAATATCTTGTTGTTGCAAGTCTTCCAGAGGCGGATCATCCCTGTCTTCAATTGAGGTATCCTTTAGTTTCTTGGACAGTTCGTCTGCATCATCATTGTCACTATCTTCTTCCTTTCTCAAGGAAGGGTTAGTCTCATCAAAAATAATATGCACAGACTATTCAATTAATAAGGTACATTTGTTAAATACTCTATAACCTTTGGGTTTAGAAGCATACCCCATGAAGATACATTCATCTGATTTGGCATCTAATTTACCAATGTCTCTTTTTCCATTATTGTGAATGAAGCAAGGAATCCAAATATCCTAAAGTGGCTGATCTTTGGCTTATTTCCTTAAACAGTTCGTATGCAGTCTTCTTTAGGATTGGCCTGATCATTACTCTGTTGATAATATAGCTTGTTGTGTTCACTGCTTCAGCCCAAAAGTATCTTGGCAAATTATATTCTGACAACCTTGTTCTTGCCATGTCCAATAGAGTTCTATTCTTCCTCTCAGCAACTCAATTTTGTTGTCGTGTCCTTGGTGCTGAGAAATTGTGCTCGATCCCTTGGTCATCACAGAATTTAGCAAATCTTTCATTTTGGAATTCTCCTCCATGATCTGACCGGATTCCAACAATGCAAAACTTCTTGTCTTTCTGAACTTTCCTGCTGAAGCTTACAAAGCTTTCAAATGTATCATCTTTATGTTCTAGGAATGACACCCATGTAAATCTGGAATAGTCATCGAAAATAACAAATCAAAATTCTTTCCTCCAAGACTAGTGGTTCTCATTAGCCCAAATAAATCCATATGAAGGAGTTCTAAGGGTTTTGAGGTTGCCACTACAGTATTTGACTTGAAGGAATTCTTAACATGTTTTCCCTTGGCACAAGGTCTGCAGACACCATCCAATTTTGTGCTGACCTTTGGCAGACCTTCCATAAGATTCTTCTTTAGCAGTTTTCTCATACCTTCTATGCTGCAATGTCCTAATTTTCTGTGCCACAGTTCAATTGATTGATCCTTGTTTGCTGCCAAACAAACATCTTAATCCTTGAGTTCTTCAAGATGAAGTCTGCAGACACCATCCAATTTTGTGCTGACCTTTGGCAGACCTTCCATAAGATTCTTCTTTAGCAGTTTTCTCATACCTTCTATGCTGCAATGTCCTAATTTTCTGTGCCACAGTTCATTGATTGATCCTTGTTTGCTGCCAACAAACATCTTATCCTTGAGTTCTTCAAGATGAAGTGCATACAGGTTCTTTTCTCTATTGGCTTCGAAAATTACTACTCCATCCTTTGATATGCTGCACTTTGACTCTTGAAACTGAATCTGACGCCCTGTCACAAAGCTGGCTGATGCTGATGAGATTGTGCTTCAGCCCTTTGACAAGCAGTACATCTTCAATGACTATTTTTCCTTTGTTGCTCACAGAACCACTGCCAATTACTGTGCCTTTTCCATTGTCTCCATAGGTAACAGTTCCTTCTTCAGCTTGTAGATGGGTGAATAGCTTCCGATTTCCTGACATGTGCCTTGAGCACCCACTGTCCAAATACCATTTGGATGCTCGAGAGTTACCCTGAAATGAAAACATTAAGTCTTAGGTACCCAAGTTCTTTTGGGTCCTGATTGGTTAGTATCACTGGTTTCCCTTTTTATTATCTATTTCTTATGTCTTGTTGGACATGTTGTTTTTATGTGACCTAACTTATTACAATGACTGCAACAAGATGTTTTTGTTACTTTTTCAATATATTTGAAATTAGCTTTATATGATATGTCTTGTTTTAGTACAAATTTTGAAGTCGGGTATATTTTAGGATAGACTATGGTTTCTTCATTATCTGGAGGGTATATCCTAATCCATATTTTTTCTTTCCTGATCTTCTATCACCTTTTAATATTAAGGGTTTTTACTATTTGTAAATTTTTCCAATGTGCTAGATAACTTAATATTTTCTTCTGTTAGTGTCTTAATTTCAGTTTTCAGTTCATCTGAGCTTGCTTGTTTTTCTAGTTTCATTATTTGTTCATTCTTAGCTTTTAGATCCTCACATAACAGTTCATTTCTCCTTTTAAGTTCAGTTATTTGGCTTTCTAATTGATCATTTTCTGATTTTAGATCTGAGTTTGTGTTTTCTAGACAAGCATTATTTTTCTTGCTTACTTTTATAGTTTGGTTGCTTCTCTATATTTACTGTATAATTCGTTGAAGGCTTCTTCTAGACTATCGGAATCTGAATCATTACATGAATCAAAGGATGAGTCAGAGGTTACCTTTTCTTCGGTATTTGCCATGAAGGCCAAGTTGGCTTCATCCTCACACTGGTTGAGCTTGACTCACTGTCTAAGTCGCTGCTGTTGCTCCATGCAGCTGCCATAGCCTTCTTCTTATATTTCCTGAATTTCTTGGAGCTCTCTGTCTTCCTGAATTCAGGCTTCTTGAGCTTTGGACATTCAGCTTTGATATGTCCTGGCTTTTTGCACTCGTAGCATATGGGCTCACTCTTCTTTTGATCCTTTCCATCTGGTTTCTTGAAGTCTTTATTTCTCTTGAAGTGTCTTCTACCAGATTGGAACTTCTTCTTCTTTGCTAGAATGCGTTGCAATCTTTTTGACAGCATGGCTTCTTCATCTTCACAGCCACTTGAGTTATCATCTTCAGTTGATGACTCATCTGACTTGCCTTCTTCTGCTTTAAGAGCATTTGAATGCTTCTTTCTGCTAGAGGACTCTCCTAGCCTTTCCATATTGATCTCATGGGCCATAAGGGACCCAATGAGTTTTTCCAAAGACATCCTTTTCAGATCATTAGCTTCTTCAATAGCTGTGACCTTTGGGGTCCATGAGGATGGTAAGGATCTAAGAATTTTCCTCACCATGTCTCCAATGTCATAGGTTTTCCCAAGTCCAGCCAATCTATTTGTATATCTGTGAATCGACTGAACATTTGAGTTATAGACTCACCCGATTACATATGAAATCTTTCATATTGAGTGACAAGAATATCAATTCTTGTCTCCTTTACTTTATATGTGCCTTCATAGGTAATTCTAAGCTTTTCCCACATCTCCATTGCGGATTTGCAAGCTGAGACTCTATTGAATTCCTTTTTGCTTAGAGCACAACACAGAATACTCTTATTAGCCTTACAGTTCAAGGAGATCTTTTTCCTGTCATCATCTGTCCACTGAGCTTTCTCATTTATTACCAGGAGATCGCCTTCTTCTACTATTGACCATATCTGATAGTCGTGACCTTGGAGAAAGTACTCCATTTTGTTCTTCCAATAAGCATAATCTTCACCATCAAAGAGAGGGGGTCGGTTGACAGACTGACCTTCAATGTTACCTTGGGCTGCCATGGATCTTTACTCTTCAGATCGTTGGATCTTACTTCTTTGTCGAAGAGACTCGCTCTGATACCACTTGTTGCCCGGTTGACAAGCCCAGAGGGGGGGTGAATGGGTCTTTAAAAATTTACTTGATTAGTACCTATACTTAAAACATTCACACAAAAGACGTTCTTCGATGAATGTTAGTAACAGTTAGTTCAAAGCGCAATCACACAAGAAAAACAACCACACAACACAAGAAATTATCCTGGTTCGGACCTCCTCTCCTTAGGAGTCCTACGTCCAGTCCCTGAGCAACAACTCAGGATTCCACTAACTAGGGTACAGTCCCCCTATGAACACTACAACACCCAGCTCAGCTGGTCTTCCTTCACACGAAAGGAATTACACCACCCTGGATACCCCACCAGGTCTTCCTTCCACATAGAAGGGAACAACAACACCCTGGAAGCTCTACCAGGTCTTCCTTCAACACAGAAGGGAACTACAACAACAAAGGTAAGCAATAAGGACAAGCCCCTAGATCAAGCTTCAACAACTAAGATCTGAAGCAAGCAGGACTGAGAGTAAAAGATCTAGAAACACAGAAGACTCCCAGAACTACACGAGCTCTCTCAAGATTTTC
>JACBKR010000156.1:0-42607 GCA_014218235.1 Colocasia esculenta | reverse complement strand
ACAAGCAACAACACCACGAGGCATCCAAAGAGGATTCCAAGACATTGCAAATTCTTTATTTACCTTTGGATATTGTAAGGCCCTCTAATTTCCGTCGCATTATTTGCATGTATGTGTGTATGCTTGTAATTGTGTATGTATGTACATATTTACGTACGCATTAAATTAGTATAATTACGTGTACATGTGTTTATATTAAACGTAAATAATGTATATATTGCATGATGATAGTGTGGATATAATACCATATACATATTGCATGTATATATGCTTGGTATGCATGATTTTCTGCATAATTAGGGTTCTGGCCGAAGGCCACCTTGGCGTCAAGCCCAGGCCGTTGAGCTGGTGTCAGCGTCCAGACATGGACGCCAACACTAACTCCGGCGTCCAGCGATATGGACGCCAACTTCTCTGACCTGCATGCGTTGCAGAGCCAGAAAATCCGGGAGCAAGGCATGGCCTCCATTGGGGGATGTCCCCAACGGCTCTAAGGCTGTCAAATCGGTATGGTGAGTGGGTGAGGGGCTCTCATTAAGTCTGAACCCGAATTTGGTCTCTCCCACTTCTCACTTCACCTTGCAAGAGGAGAAATAGAGGAGAGAAAAACCCTAGGTGAGCTGTGAGAAAACCCTTTTAGAACCCTCAAATCCGACCCCTTGGACCTGGATTCGGCGTCCCCCTGCTGCAAGGAGGTTGCTGGACCAACGAGGAAGTCTTCCCCGACATCCCCTCGGCGTGGAGATCACCCAGGAGCCCGGAGGAAGGCGATCTAGAGGGAGGTTCTGCAACTTCTTGGGACTGCCCAAGGAGGTCTTCACCAAGCCTTTAAATCCCTTAGAAGAATTTTCGAAAGGCAAGTGACCTATCCTTGATGTCCCCTTATGAGTCTAGGATGGTTTTGTGAATTTTAAGGATTTTTCCTCGAGTCCTAGACCCTCCAATTCACCCAGGATTCAGAGCTCGGGTCTGTGTTTCTACATAGACCTGGTTAGACGGCAAGGTCCCTGGACGTCCAGATCATCCTTGGCGTCCATCGACCATGCCGCTGACTCTGAGTCAGCGGCCAGAGACCGCCGCCAAGTTCTTCTGAACAGAACAGTGAGCTGTTCTGTCCCTCTTATACATTAATTTCGGTATGTTTTACGTGATGAGGATATATGGTAGACCTTATACTCTATGTATATTGTGTTTTGTGGTGTGTGGATGAATGGTGTGTGTTGGTGGATGTGGGAAATGGTGTTCCTTAAACTTGTGAGCATGAAGTGTTGATTTTACAAATTTAGTTTTCCTTATTAGAATGTGTATGAATGCCATGGTTTTAGCCTAATCATGAAGGTCAGTGGGTTAGCATATGTGTTTGCAAATTTTGGTAATTTATCCATGCTTATGTAATTTGCGAATATATTGGTTCGGTAAAATAAAAGCATGCAAGAATGATTTGTAAGGCTCAATCCATAGATGTATGAATTAGGGAAATTTTATATTCTCAGTTCATGCATATGTGTTTAGCTTATGTATAAACAGCAAGTGGTCAATTTGCAAAATGTGTTAGACCCATGTTAATTTAAGTTGTTCATAGTATGCTAATTAGGCATTTTATTTTCTGTAAATTCTAATTAGCTCAGAAAAATCTGAAAAATTGAGGGTATCATCTAGAACCCGAAAACAGCATGTGGTTAAAATTTCGGATCATTTGGATCAGTAAATAAAAAGTTATGTGTTTTCTTGTGAAATGTGATAATTCGTGCATATGATCGTAATGTGATTAGATTTTGTTTAAACCCAGCATGATTAGTGTGTTTACTGTGTATTAAACCTTGAAGTTTTGTAGTACCATGTTAGGAAAAACAGAGGTATTCATGTGAGTGAGAAAGTGAATGAGATGAAGTGTCATGTGTAAAACCAAGTGTAAAAATGGTAAAAATGTAAATGTGTAACTGTGCCAATGTGACACTGCTTCCGTAGAGGGCAGTGGAGCTGTATCAGGAAAAGTCCCCCTGAGAAAGTTCATTGTGTTACGTGACCCTAAGGGCATTAGGGGGAAATCCTGGAGGTGGACAAATACCACTGGTTAGGGTGGAGACTTGTTCTCCGGTCTGCGCAGTCCAAGAGTCGCCATTGGAATGCCTAGATGGCGTCTATGTGTAATGTGATGTGTATATGTCCTTCTTTGGTGGTTTGGACTATGTGTCACGGCACCTAAAAATGTGTAAAGTGTAATGTGAAATGTGTATGTGACCATGTGTAAATGTGTAAGTGACATGTGAATGTGTATGTGTAAAGTGAACCATGTGAAAGAGAAAACTTGTGTGAATGAAAATGTGAACCTAAAGATGTGAAAATGTGTTAGTGAAAACCATGTGAGACTAAATCTGAAACCATGTGAATTCAGAAAATGCATGTTATTATTCTTATGTTATGTGTGCAAAAATGTTTAGAGTCCATGTTTGGGACAACAAATGAATATGTGTGCAAATAGCATGACAGATTGTTCATATGATATGTTTTATGCGTTATTGTAGCTCTCATGTATAGGTTCTCAGCCATGAAACTATATGAAATCAGCAGCCTAAAGCATGTGAAAAGGTTCATGTATGTGTTTAAGAATGTGTAAAATCCATGCTAGTTGTGTTACCTTTCATGCATGTAAATTGTTCATGTTGATAGCTCCTATGTTTGATTCTTTAAAAGGTTAAAATTCATGAGTAAATTGAATAGAAACCATGTGATAGGTGAATTTTATTTTAGAAATCTGAAAGCATGAGTTATGTATAAAATTGTAGAACTTCATGATAGGTTGACAACTTGAACGACTAGCATGCTATGTGTTGCTAATTGTAATGTGCATGTAGAAACCACTAGGACTTCTAAGTGTACATCATGAGTAGTGTTGTTTGCTGAGTCCTTGGACTCACTCCTTGCTTCGGCGTACAGGTATAGTTGGTGACACGACACCGCTTGAGGAGACGGTGGAGACGGACTCCGAGCGCGGAGACTAGCTAGTTGTTGGAGCTTCTTTGTGATTTGTGTACTTCATAGTATGTATTTGGAACATTGTATTAGAATTATCATGAAAGGAATGTATTATGTGGACATTTTGTAATTCTATTTCAGCAATTTAAATTATGTGAGTTCTTAGTTCCTCATTGTTAATTGCGAAAATTCATGTATGGTTAATGTGGATGATGAATGAATGTAGATAGTTCTCTTTTACTTCCGCTACTCTGTTGTATATTCGCGTGTATCTCAGCTGTATGTATCGTTTGGGTAAATGTCCCACTGTGGCAGCACTTGTTATACCGACGTGGGTTGGTATAACCGTACCGGTATAATGAGGGCCGTCACAGATATACACAATATGAAGGACATGAGTATGTGCCACCTATTCAATCTCATGAGGTAGAGGATGAAGGTTCAGAAATGTCAAATTGAGAAGGTATTTTTATTTATTTCATGTTATCAACTTGTACATATTTTAATTTTTGCAATGTATGAACATTAATGATTATGTCTTTAGTCATTGTTATTGTTCTTCATGGTACATGAACATGATAAGATTTAAATTTCAATGTGTTTGATTTCAATGAATGTTGTATGTGTCTAGGTAATTTTCTGTAAATTTTAGGGATTTTTCCTGATTTTTTTAGATTTTTTGTTCTAATTTTTCCAGATTTTCCTGATTTTTTTTCATTTTTTAAATAATTTTTTACTCTGGCCAACCCAGGGTCAGCCAGACTCCATTGGAGTCGGCCGACTCCACCGACCCGACCCGACCCGAGTCGGGGTCGGCTGGGTCCGACTCACCCAGCCGACCCGACCCTGCCATCCATGACTGTAAGTGATATCAAAATTTATTATAAGTGATATCAAAATTTTACTATAAGTGATATATAGATTTACTGTAAGTGATATCAAAATTTATTGTAAACGATATGCATATTTATTGTAATGAATATAAATATACATAGGAAAAGACCAAAAGAAAGAATGATAAAATAGGAAAAAAATTGATGCTAAAAAGATCTCTCATAGGTTTATAAATTAAGTCAAACCCTCTTACAAGAATATCTAATTAATTTACCCAAAAAAATATTTCTTACGATGATGCATATTAGACGGTCGTTTTTACATACAAAAAGATAAATCATAGGAAATAAACGTGGGCCCCACCTCCTCCGGTTTCCCTCATCTCTTCCAATCCCCTCCATTCCATCACTCCCCTGTGGCTCGCTTCCACTTATTACCGCTTTCCACCGATCCTGGGCCCCCTTCTAACTTGTGCCGACGAAGCGGCATCTTGCTCGCGCCCTCTCTCTCTGTCTCTCCTCTGCCGGCGTCGGCGCCCAAGCCCTCCTCGTTTTGTCGGTATTGGACAGTATGGTGGAGACGGGATTCAGAAACGTCGTGTGTGTTGGACGATAGGATCCGGTGAAGTCGCCTAGCCTCGGCGGCTGGTGAACGCGGGAGGCCAGAGGACGGCGCTTGGCTCAAGGAGGGTTTCTGTTCTCCTCGATGACTGCGGTGCAGATATGCGGGTCTGGGATTTCGAAGGGTGGAGGCAGCTCTGGGCCTTGCAAGGTAAATGGAGTGGTCGTGGACCGGTTCCCGGCCGGAATGAGGATACTGGTTGTGGATGACGACACCACGTGTTTGAAGATATTGGAGCAAATGCTTCGTAGATGTGACTATGATGGTGAGTTCTCCTTTTTTGGCTTTCTCCTGCGGTATATTTGTACTACTTTGGCACTAGTTTGGGTCTTTGGATAAGATTACTTGATTGCGATATGTGGGTCATTATGAGTGCTGGGTCGCAATCTTCCTTTTTTTGTGTTGGAGAAGTAGATGATTGTTTCCATTATGAGCGAAGGTGTATATTTGCTATATCTTCCTTTGTTTTTGTTACCTGTTTGATTGGCATAAAACATGCTGCTTGTTTGGCATTCTTGATCTCATTCGCTGGCATCATTATCCGGTACACTAGAAGGTAGAAGTGACGCTTTCATGGTTAGCCGTACTCGTCGGCGGATCCAAGAAGAAACCAGTGGGGTCCTGTGTCGCTACTGGATTTTCCAGACTTCTTTAATTTACTTTTAGACCTAGGCCTAAAAATGCTAAAACTCTTTATGGTGACCTCACTGGATCTGGCCCTATTGGACAAAAAATTGTCCAGGTGAGCCTTTTGAACAAATTTTTTGCCTCCGCCACCGCTGTCTGCTGGGTTTTGGAAAGAGAAGGGAATCTCCTTACCTTGGTACATATCTTTGAAAGTTATGGTCAAGGGAAGGCAATCACGTCACAAGTTGGTGGGTTGGGAGAGGGGGCATGGGAAGGCAGTAGGGGGCGGGAGGGAGCTAAGTTCCTTTGTCCTTTGGCAGGTTTCTTCTTAGAAGAGCTGATTCCTAATCATTTTCTGCTACCTGTTTATAGAAAATGGCAATTACATATAAAAAAAGCTAGTTCTTAATCACTTTCTACCACCTGCTTGTTCCCCTAAGCATTCGCAGTAATGCTCATTTTCATTCAGTGCTTCTTATGTTACTGAGGCAAATTTATCTAGTCAGCGTTTCCTGTCATATGAACAGAGTAGTGTAGTTGATCTTGACAACAGTTGAATCTATTTAGATTATTTTCCTACAAAATTATCCAATCCCAAGTCATCGCAAAAGAAACACTCTTACAAACTTAAGTGAGTGGATATTAGAAAATTGTACCAGAAGCTGATTAGTTTGTATCATTTAGTATAAGACATGAATTACTTTTGGGCTTCCGCAGCTTTCGGTTCCGCTTGCAAATGTATTTTCTCCTGGAATAGTCATCAATGTGTCAGAAATCAATTGATCATCAAGAAAATGCATATGGCTCTTTTACAAAATATCAAAATTCACCAGATTTTATTCGCATAAATGGTGCAGTATCATGTATAGCCTTTCAGTGATAAAGAAGCACCTTGTTCATTTGATATTGCATGCATATTGGTTTTGCATATTGCTTTAATGATTTACCCGATGCTTTCAGTTACTGTATGCTCTCGGGCAATAAGAGCATTATTTCTCCTTCGAGAGAGGAAGGACAGTTTTGATCTGGTAATCAGTGATGTCCATATGCCCGACATGGATGGATTCAGGCTCCTTGAACTTATTGGTCTAGAAATGGATCTTCCTGTTATCAGTGAGTGACAGATCAGCAGTGAATATTCATTTCATCAACTTTTTGGGATTGTTTTGTCACTTGATAATCATATCCCTTGTTACATTGTTTTCAGTGATGTCTGCTGATACAAGAACCTCTACTGTAATGAAAGGGATCAAACATGGTGCATGTAACTATTTAGTTAAACCTGTCCGTTTGGAAGAGTTGAAAAACATATGGCAACATGTTGTCAGAAGAAAATGGAGTGAAAATAAAGACTCTGAACAGGCAGGTGGTTTAGAGGATCCCAACAGGCTCAAACGAGAAACTGATGATGCTGGACATACTTCGTCAGTTAATGATAGAACTGATGGTAATTGGAAACCTCAAAAAAAGAGAAGAGATGCTAAAGAACATGAAGATGATGGACTTGAAAATGATGATTCTTCTACGTCAAAGAAAGCACGTGTGGTTTGGTCAGTTGAACTCCATCAGCAGTTTGTCAGTGCTGTTGACCAACTTGGATTTGACAGTAAGAACTTCCCGACTGTTTCCTTTTCCAATGGACATTGTATGAGCAAATCCATGACTTCCTTTTCACTAGTTATTGATTTGTATGTTTGCAGAGGCTGTTCCTAAGAGAATTCTTGAATTAATGAATGTTTCTTGTCTAACAAGAGAAAATGTTGCAAGCCACTTGCAGGTTTGTTATCTAACACAAATGTGTCCATGCCTCTGTGCTATAATTGACTTTTTGGTATACATGTCGTCTAGGTTTTGTCTACAGATGTAGGGATGTTGTGAAGAAAAAATAGTAATAGAATAAATTTGGATTTGCCATGTCAAATCAATGTATCTGAACATGCTTTAACGAAAATGGTGAGAGAGTAAATTTCAGACGAACAACTCAGTCTAAACACCACATTGACCTTTAAGCTAAACTCAGAATAAACAACTTTGCAGCCGTTTGTATCTTAGTTTGATCATTCCTTGTGTATGCTAAATTTACAATTGATTAACTTATCATTACTTAGGCTCTTCTTTTCTTTTAATGGCCGGAGTAATGTAAGGAGGCAACTTATCATCCATAAGAGTTTTTTTCACAAAGTCAATATTAATGATATTGATTTTGCCTATGCTTTTTGTCAATGGTTGAAGACTTAAGTTCCAGTGGCAAGTGGCCATCTATGGGTCTCCATGCCAGACCCACCAGACTTAAGTTCCAGTGGCAAGTGGCCATCTTTGGGTCTCCATGCCAGACCCACCAGACTTAAGTTCCAGTGGCAAGTGGTCATCTATGGGTCTCCATGCCAAACCCACCATATGGCGGGCGGAGGGCCTGTACCCTGTAAATCCTTCCTTGTCACTGTCAATGCCCTATTGATGGCTTGCAATCCCCAGCTCAGCAGAATAAACTGTTGATGCCAAGCAGCAGACAATGAAGTACTAGGAAGGCAGCAGATTTAATTACTGATAGCATGCGTATGTGTGGGTATGAAATTGATCCAATATGGGATTATGAAAAGGATCAAACAGGAGCATCTTATCCTCTGTGTGCTTGTACTAGGAATAAATGATCTGGCGTGTAGGTTCAAATGAAGCTAATCCTAAGGAAATAAGATGCCATTTCTTGGTATTACTTAATTCACATGTCTGTCTTATATACAGTGAATGGCTAGGTCACTACATAGTAGTATTATGTTTTACCGTTTCACCTGCTTTTCACATTAGCTTTAAAGCATGATTTATTACTTTGTGCTGCATGGGGTCGTTGGGAAACTTAACCTTTAACTCTACCTTGGACACCTGATGCTTACTCTAAAAGATCAAAACTTCGATGACAATGTGCAGAAGTACAGACTTTATCTGAAAAGGTTAGGCACAATGGCGCAGCCTCAGGGTATACTTCCCAGTTCCTTTTGTGGGCTCGTTCAAACAACTACAAAAGCTCTTCCCTTTGGCAGACTTCATTTCCAGTCTTTGGCTGCCTCAGGTCAAATTTCACCAGAAGCACTTGGCTCATTGCACACTGACTTATTGGGCCAACAATCAAGTGTAGTATTGCCAGCAATGGAGCAGCCAATTCTTCTACACCCTTCACTTCAAGGTCCCAAGTGCGTACCAGTTGAATCTGGAGTAACATTGAGCCAACGTCCAAGGAATTGCCAGTCCAGCTCGTCCAAGCAATTTCCTTTGTCCGACATGACTGCTGAGGGCATATCTTCTGGATTTGGGATATGGACGCCTAGTCATTTGAATATAGTTGTCAACTCAACAAGCTTTTGTGAGCTGAACAATCCTCAAGACAGTAACATGCTGGTTCAAAACCTGCAGCAACGGCAACATCAATTACCTCTACCTAATCCGTCAGAAGCCAGCCATGCAATGGATACACAAGCTTCTTCTATGGTTGGCCTGTGTCTACATTCTACTGACTTTCATGTGGGAAAGAGTCCCGCTTCCATGAGAGAGAACTCTTTGCTGGTTCCCACGGTGGCTAACAGTTGTATGCCTGTGAACGCCTCTGTTCCGATAAAACAAGACTCTGTATATGGTACGGCCGCTTCAACTGTGGATTGCATGTTTATGTCTTCTCAGCAAGGACTGATGGGTGCAGGACAACTAGTGGATGGAAATCACAAGTATGTTACCATGCCGATTGCCTCTGGTCCTGGATCAATTTCTTACACCGAATCACCTTGTCTCATTCCTTCAGACGGAGGCATAAGTTGGAGGGCAGCAAGTCCTGCTCTTGGTCCGAACCCTGCTAGCGTGTTATCTGGGTTCATGTCCAGCTTTATTGGTACTCAAAGTTCCAGCACAAAGATGACAAATCATCCTAACCAAGGCCCAGTAAAGAACCATGGGTTTGTTGGCGGAGGTTCTTGCATCCCTAGCCGGTTTGCAGTGGACGTGGAGTTCCCTTCAGATGACCTAAATCAAATACTACCAGCATCATAGAAAATGGAAGTGGAATGGAGGCCGCTAAAGTTGCGAACACCATTACCTATCCTTCCTTCCATGACACACGTGTTCTTTCCTGGTAGCTCATTGGCCTCGGTCATTCTTTATTCCAGTCCATGGATATTACTTGTAAATAACTATCATCAATCTTTCTAGATGTTCAGTGGTTGCTCTGTTTGCTGAGACCTTCTTCAAGTAGGTAGTTTAAGTTCACCTTCTTCAAATAAAAAAATCTTCATTGTACAAGTTTAAGCATCTTGTGCCATGTGTTGCACATGACAATGACTGGTCCAAATCTTGCTCAATTACACCTCTCCCAGGTGTGCTGCAATTGTCGAATTGGAGCTGATGCGCTCTCTCTTTATTCATGTCATATGAACAGTGCCAGTGCATCTTCATTTTTACAGGAAGCAGCTTCCATGAACAAACAGGGTTTTGTTGTTTCGTTGTTTACTCTATTGACAGCATAGGCGAGACGAGCTATGACATTTACCACATAGCAGTGAGCTCAGATGCTTGGTCATCACTTCAAATGCTCTGAAACATCTAACCCCTTGTCCCCTCCGATCAGGAACAACCTGTGAACTATTGATCTCTCTCTCTCTCTCTCTCTCTCCCCCCCCCCCCCCCTTACATGGGTAGCAAGTAGTGTTCTAATGCCCTGTATAAACTGTGCCGACAGATCACATGGAGGAAGCTTACCACGAGAGGTCCTCCAAAGTAGAATCGAGCGTTGGGTCTCGCACTTGAAGGCGAAGGCCCCATCAAATGGCCACCACCCGCCTTAATCTGCAGTGGACGAACCTTTATGTGGATGTACTCGAAAAGTTAACCATGTTTCTAGTACGTCCATGTCTTTATTTTGGTGGTTGTAAAAGGTGAAGTCTCACTAACAAGGCAACCAGCGTGTCTACGCAAAGACAAAACCTCACAGAAATCCGAAACACGCAAAACGGGCAAAAACTAACAAGAAGGCAGCTTAACACTGTTGTGACAGGGTCTTCGACCAAGTTCAAGTCATTCAAAAGCTCCGCGTGCTGTGTCATTTGGGAATACCAAGAAGCGTGGAAAGAAAAATTGAATCATGCATTGTTGCAGACTAGTATGAAAGAAAGTAGCAAAGATTAGGGATAAGTTCCCCGAACAGGGTTAGCCACCGGGAGATATAAAAATCAGTCAAGACTGCGAGCAAACGCCAATCGAGAATTGCATAACAGATAAACGAGACGTAACTAACTCTCAAGTTAACGGCAGTAAACTTGACCAACGGCGAAGATCGAAATTAATGAGACGGGTACACCTGACAGAGAGGCTGAGAAAGGAAAACAAAACATATTAAAGGGGGGAAAGAAAAGAATCATATTCTCCAGAGATGTGAGTTTCGGTGTTTGATAGCTTTGGGAAAAAAAGAAATATTATGAGTTGGATATTTATTGAGTTTAAACTCAGCTCTTTCATACTCTACGTAGATTCAAAATATTATTGTTATGTTTCGATGCGGAATATCGAGATATGAATAGATACACGTGGGTATCTATATAGAAAAATATTTAGCATCTTTCAAATATTCTATTGGTTGAGAGAGAGAGAAAGGGGGAAAGATCTTATTAGATTGTCAACTAATAGGATTGCCTAGAGACTCCACATCCTCTTTATTGCCCTCCTTGGAGAGCACTAAATATTTCTCATATATATATATATATATATAACATCCATTCGGAAATACTCAGAATTAAGTGCAAAATAGTCAACTAATATTTTTATTGATCTCAAATCTCTAATAATTTTTCATCCATTAATCAGAGTCATTACATAAGATCCATCATGACACTTACATAACATGTATGGGAATAAAAAGACTTTACTAGCAACTACTACAACATCTAGATAACATTAGGACACTCATCACTTTTAACTATCCCCCGTCAATGTGCTCGGCTTCCTTAGATTCACCTGAAAAATACATATATCTCTAAATGACCGAGATGTTTAGTAGGATTTATATCTCTTTATTAGGTAAATTAAAATGATAATTAACATGTTAACAAGCTAAACATTCTAATGTCAAGAAAACAATTTAAACAAGAGCTGATAACATTATCAAGAGAACATAAGCATGTAATGAAAATACTGTACAAGTATGATAACGAATCAAGTAAGATTTGTCATAACATGATATAACACCCACAAAGGCTACAAGTACAAGTCAAGCGAGTAACATGTCAAGCAAGAATTCACGAGATGATTGCCATAAACTAATCAAACAAGTCAAGTGCTTTGGTGTAATGTCAAACACTGAGGTCAATCAAACTTCTGCGAACACATGCACTTTTTGGATGCTTCTTCCAAGACCAGACTGGGCTCCATTAATACCAAACATTAGCCATGGGTACAAGATCTTGTGTATTATCTAAACAATCATTGATGACTACAAATTTGAAGTATAATGCATATGAGGATATTGTTGAAGAAAATCTAAAGAATTACTAGTAAGAAGTTTCAAGCATGGTATGGCTCTATCTATGTTCAGAAGAGAGCAAGAATTAATCACGAACAATTAGTGAAAAAGGACAAGAGTCTAAGGCCTAATAGCTTGAGAGTATCGAGTCTTGAATGAAGCTGATTCCATACACAAGGAGTTGATTTGTAAAACAGGTGAAAGTTGATTCTCTAGGTCTGAGAGTCGATTCTGTACACAAGAAGTCGATTTAATAAACATTGAGAGTCGATTTCATAAATAAGTGAGAGTTGATCTATAAGTTAATTAACTTAGAGAGTCGATTCTTAATAATTCTTGAGAGTCGATTCATTAATAACTCTCAGTCGATTCTTTAATAACTTTGAGAGTTTATGCTTATATATGGCTGAAATTTGATTCTTATGATTGACTTGATTGTGTCTAAGACTTGATTCTCACAATTGAGACTCGATTCTTGTGATTAAGATTGTATTGTGTCTGAGACTTGATTCTTGACTCTAAGACTCAATTCTTTAAGGCTCTCAAACTTGATCCTTATAACAGTCTGACCCTCGTTTCTTCATGAGACTCAATGTATAACTAAAACTTGATTTTGTCTTACTGTTTAAAACTCAATTTTTGTCTTTTACTGAGACTCAATTCTGTCTTACTATTTAAGACTTGAATTTTATCTTCTATTAAGACTCGATTCTAACTAAGTCATTGGGATTCGATTCTGATTGAGCCATTAGGGTTCGATTCTGACTAGGGCTTGACTCTTACTGAGAGTCGGATTTGATTGAGACTCGTTTCTAAGAGACTTGGCATTGGGAGTTGATTCTTGTAGGTTTGAGAGTCAGTTCTCGGTGACTCAAAGGTCTATAAGTCAATTTATTAATGCTCCAAGATATCAAATCTTGACTTTTTAGTGGTAATTAGGCTCAATTATGAAGGACTCTAACTATAATTAAAATTAAGGTTCTATGAATAAATCCATAACTTATGAACGAAGGTTTTAGGAACAAAATTCAAGGAAGAGAATGAAGCATGAGATAGTGATGTAATTCAAGGCATCTCTAAACTAAAGCTCGATAGGCACATGAACATGCCTTTTAATAACATAAACCATACAAATTAGGAATCATGAAGTAGCAGTAAAAATATAGAAATATGAACACCGTGCACATGATTTTACATACATGAAGGTACATACGAGAACGATTCATTAAGTTTCTATCATGAGATCATCTATAGAAAAGATTTAACTATGTTTAGCCTAAGAGAATAACTACCTCTATGATGATTCAAGAAGAAAGGATGAAGAACATTGATGACAGCAGGTCTTTAGAGCTTGCTGTGATCCTTCTCCCTCTAGTAGGGGTGTAAATGAGCTGATACCTTCGACGAGTAGCTCGAAACGCGACTCGATAAAAGTTTGACTCAGCTCGTTTATTTAACTAACGAGCCGAGTTTGAACAACAAGAAAAAAGGATTAGTTCATAAATGAGTCGACTCTGAACACATGTGAGCTCGACTCGATTATACTCGTGAACAATTCGTTTAAGATCTCGATTAAATACTCGTTAAGAGTTCGTTTAAATACTCGTTAATAATTCATTTAAATATTTATTTAAAATATAATAAGTATGAGAATATAAATATTTATTTAAAATTATTATTGAAGTATATAGTAGTTATGAAGATCTAAATATAGAATACCAATATTATGGATATATACACAAATTATATAAATAAGATATATATAATCTAGTTTGAACATTCAATCAAATTATGAGATAATGACATATACACAAAATCTCTTTGGCAAGGTCCCTGGGCACCACCAAAATAGGTCCTCCTTCTTTCTCCCGACGACGCGCGTAGGTGCTGCAGAAGAAGGCAACCAACGCCGCAAGAGGAACTGCTCCCAGCCGGTGCCGGACAAAGCTTCCGGTCCTGGCATCGATTGCCCATCATCCCCCCTCTAGTCGCGATAGCCCCATCATCCTCCTCCGGTGCGGTTGACCATCATCCCCCTCTGGCACTACGGGCACTTGCGTGGCCATCTCGGGGGTGCCGAAACACCGACTACATTGCCCACGGTGGGGTTCGGGCTGCCCCACCCCTTGCTCGGCGCCGCCCATCCAGGCCCACCCCCTCCACAGTTCCACCCCCGCTCATCCCCCAGATTCCATTCCATAGTCCCATATCGGATATGGGTTTTTTGTCGGTGGAGTTTTAGTCTTTATAAAAAAGACTCCCCAGCCTGAACATTTGGCGTTCAAAACATTTGTTTCCAGGACTTCAAACCGGCGACAAGTTCGAGCTCAAAAGACTCGTTTGACTGTTTAACCGAGTTGGGTCTCATTTAAGGCTTGTTTAACTCGTTTGACCATTTAATGAGTTGGAGCTCGGGGTCTCATTTACAAACTAATTCAAAAGAAAAATTTTAACTCATTTAACCAAGTCGGTCTCATTTAAGGCTTGAATTAGAGCTTGAACTCGACTCATTTGAGTAAACGAGTAGTTTGACGACCCGAGCTAGAACACCATATATAACGACCCGACTTCCCGGACCCTCCCACCAGGGACCCCAATGGTCGCGCCGCCACCCACGGATCCGAAGACTCCGAAGGGTTAGAATTTAGTCCAGTGAGATAAACAATGAATTCAAATAACTATAACAAGAAGTTCGTACATTAATAAGAAAATTATGTACAACATGTTCCAAATAAAAGTATAGGTACAGAAAGTAGGTGCAGTCCTTAAGGGACATACCCCGAGGACTTGCAAAAAGGCAACTCTCATCTCACACCAGTATAAGAGCTCTCAAGCTCACACTCTCACACTGCTGTTAACACACGGAGTGACCAACCGCCACCTCAACCGTCCGACAACGAACTCCTGCGATAGTGAGTTCCTGCCTGAAGAAAGTAGGGGGTGAGCCTCGCGAACAAGGCCCAGTAGGGATAACCAGTCCCTTACTAGCCAGAGCAACATGGACTCCAAAGAACGTGGAAGCAACTACGCTAGAAAGCAGTAAAGTGAGAAACAACTACTGCAGAGTACTACAAAGCAACGAAACAGAGTAACGCCACGACCCACAACCAGGGTCGGGCCACACGCGACTCCCACAAAACTAGCAGGGTCAGACACGATGCGGAAGCAACCCTCGGCACACACACACTGATACAAAGAGCTCTGGAACACCGGAGCAACCACGTGAGAAGGACGTCTCACCACAAGCACGACCACCTCAAACCTCCACAAGGTCGAGGGCCCACAAGCAGAACCACCCTGGATCCTGGACACACCACGAGGTCAAGAAACCACACATGCTGGTGTCACCATGGATAGGCACCAAGGAACGAACTACAGAACAACGGTCGGGGCCAATACAAGGCACACTAAGAGAACACGCAACGCGGAAACACCAAAAGCACAGGCAACAAGGCCAGACTAACGATGCCCATGGAAACTAGACACGACCAGGCTATAACCACCGTGCAAGCTAGGGCAACGAGTCGCACTTGGAAACACATGAGGGAAACGCCGTCACAACAACAACAACAAGCCACTGTCACTGGAAACTAAGAGGAGGACACATCATCCGCTCCCTCTGCTCAACAACCGACTCCTGCCTACAACCTCCCCGGAAGAGTGAGACCAACGAGCCACCACAGAGAACACCACACAACAGTAACAACCGCAGCCTGGCCAAGCTACGGCCCCACGCCTGGCACCGTGACGTGGCTCCAGAACCAATGCCGAGAGAGGTAGTGAGAACCTGGACTAATTGGGCCATGCCGGGAAGAAACTCCAACAACCTCCGGTGTCCTGCCCCAGTCAAGAGGGCTCTACAAACAAATCGTCGTTGTTGTCCAAACCACCATTTTTCCCTCAGTTACCAGAGTCCATAACTCGAGCACGCCTACCGCCTGGAGAACTCCCTCAACAGGCACGCGGGGACGGGGGTTTAAGTAATAGTAACAACCTCTAAATGGACAAGCCCTGAAGTGCTGAGCACCGGACGAACAGGGAACAAGCAGGGCAACCTCAACAAGCAAAAAACACCACTGACTCGCAACCAAGACAAACCCAGCAGGCACAAGGCACACACGGCACTCCTCCCAAAAATCCTCAGGAGGGCCGTCAGCCAACAAAGGCACACACCACAGCCAGAAACTTTGCAACAAGAACGCGACCACAGGGGCATCGCCTTCAAAATAGAAGGCGACGACCAACCTGTCGCAACTAGGTCGCGACAACAAGGGTGTTGCCTCCTGATTAGAACGCGAGGTATCGATCGTCGTGTTCAGCATCAGAAGGCCGAACCCCAAGCAGTCAGTAGACCCACAACAAACACCTCCAGAGCCAGATGGCGACAAGCAAACTGTCGCGACTCGAAACAGAACGCGACACAGCGCCGGTCACGACCAGAAGGCGACAACCTGGGTGTTGCCTTGGATGAAGAATATGACGTATCGATCAATCATGTTCACCTATGAAAGGTAGAGCCCTTAGGGAATACAACCCAAGGCTCACACCCACAACCTGACAGTACAATGACCACAGAAGACCAGTCTTGTGCCTAAGTTGAGGAAGACACATCCCTAACCAACTTAGGCACATACCACCCTCGAAAGGCCCAGAAATAGGGAAACAGAACGAGCAAGGTGAACGCGACGGTTAACCTGTCGCAACCAGAACGCGACAGTTGCCCGTCGCCTTCTGACTGGTATCACGATAGCCAACTTGTCATGATATCAGTCAGAAGACCAAAAACAGGGATGTGCCATCCCACAGTCTTCCCAAAGCCACACAAGCCACAGAAAAGAAAGGGAAACGAGGTGCACACACCATGCATGACAAGAAAATGGCTCAAGGGGCACCAACACCACCTCTCCTCACCCACAAGCCACAAGGACGAAGCTACACAAAGAGGGAGCACCACTGGCAAGCATCCACCCGTGTAAACCCACAGAAAACCCACGGGGAGGATAGCTCGAAACGAAGCTCCATCTTCTCAAGACATGAAGAGAGCAAGAGATCCCTACCTGCAATTGAAGAGCCAGACTGTTGGGGCCTTTCACGTCAGACTGGCCGCCTCCTCCTCTCTCCACGCCGCTCCAACACTTCGTCCCAAGTACACCCGCACCTCCACCATGCCCAAAACACTTGAGAAGGGAGAGGGGAAGCTCCCCCACTACGAAGAGGGGGAGAAGGAAGGAGGAGAGGAAAGAAGAAGAAAGAGGTGGATGCATGCCTTAAGATCTCGGACTGAGGTCACGACAAGGAGAGCATCGCGTTCTCACCAAAATGCGACAGGCACCTTGTCGCCTTCTCAAAGTTTCGACAGACCTTTTGACAGGCAGACAACCTCCAGACCACGTATCATGCCTGCAGGTGCCTCAGGTGAACGTGACAACTGGCACGTTGCCTTCACATACAGGAGCACAGACACGTGGCACACCAGCCACAGACAGATCATGGGAACGCGACACAGAGGCCATCGCCTTCTCAACCAGAAGGCGACACAGATCCTGTCGCATTCAGAACTTGACACCTCGATCCGTCGCGATCCCATAATCAACACCAAGGACAACCAAAATTCAGGATGTTACAAATATAACCAACATAAAAACAATTTCGTCCTCGAAATTAAGGGCAAACCCCGATCAGAGAAAACAACAAGCGCAAAGAGACCACTAAGTCTCACCTCGACCTCCCAGTGGTCACAACCACAACCCTGCCACGAATGGAGTGCTTACTAGACAACTGATAGCTCACAGAGCGCACACCAACCGGCGCGGAGCACACAATCAGGTGTCGACAACTCCACAGGCGTGACACACACCAAACTGACCAGAAACCAACTGAAACCGCCAGTCAGAAAGCACACGACTGGGCCCTCAACGGATCACGCTATTGAGAACAACCGGTCAGTAATTGTAAGACCCAACTTCCTGACTTTCCGTCTGGTGTCTTAGATGATTGGACACTAACGCGTCCAAGCTGGGCGACACGTTAGTGTCTTGTCGTGGGTGTCTGATGCGATAGTCATCCTTGTCGTGCCCGACTTTCCTGTCGCGTTCTTGTCGCGACCGGTCAATGAGTCGCGATAGTGTTCCGTTATTTCAGCGTCTGACGCCTGTTAGGGTGGCAAACGTGTCAGTACGACCTGTCGCATTGTCGTGGTGTCCCTGGGGGACGCGTTCTTTGTCGCAGTGTGTTGACCTGTCGCGTTAAGGTCCTTAACGCGACGTGTCACCCTGGCGTCTTGGGTGCTGAAGGCTTAAGCCTTGGCGGCGACCCCTTCTCCCTTTCTCCCTCCTTCCCCTCTCTTCTCCCCCTCCAGCGGTGCTCGCCTCCCTCTCTCCCTTTGTGCATTTCAGGTGAGGAGGAGGGCCGTGCTCGTGTCCTTGGTGTTGTGGAGCTTGCGTGGAGCGAGGAGGAGGTGGCCAATCCGACGTGAAGGGCCCTAATGGGTTCGGTTCTTAGGTTAAGGTAGGGATTGCTTGTGCTCTTCTCGATCTGGGTGGATTGGGAGCTTCTCGTGCTTTCTATTTAGTTTAGATAGCTTCTCCATGCTCCCCTCCCCCGTATAGTATGTGTGTGGCTTGTGTGGGCGCCCCCCGCGCGGGAGCATCCCGTGGGTCTGCCTCTCTACTGGTGTCGCGACTGCGGTGCGCGACGCGACACCAGAAGAGGCGTCTGCCCGATCGGGCGCGACCTTATCGCGGCGCGTTTTCCTGTCGCCATAAGGATCACTATCGCGACATGTTTTCCTGTCGCGACAGGGTTGCTGTCACGACGCTCTGCCCCATTGTGACAAGGTTGTTGTCGCGGTGCCGTTCCCCGTCGCGATGGTATTGCGATGGCTAGGAGGTTGCGACAGTACCTGTGTTGCCTCGGGTGTTTTCGTGTTCCGGTTGGGGTGTCGGTGTGTGCCCTAGGGCTAGCTTTCCCTTAGGACCTTCAGGTGGGGAACGCGGCAGGTTACCTCGCTACGTTCAGTGACCGAAGGTGACACCTTCGTGGCTGTGTCTTGGAGGCGGTGCCAGGAGGGTTGTGTCTGTCTAATAATCGATTGACCGGCAGTCAATTGATTATCAGCAGAGCGACGGGTTTTCCGTGCTTCCGATAGTGTTCTGAGGTTCTGGCTTGCTTGTGTGTGCCTTGGTTGGCCGACGACCCTCTTGAGGGTCCGTGCGTGCCTTGTGCTTGCTGGGCTTGTCGTGGGTTACAAGCCAAACGTTCGTCATGGTTTTGTTGTGCTTGCCCCGCCTGTTCCCCCGGTGCTTGTCACTTGAGAGCTTGTCCCATTCATAGGTTGTCTCCATTGCCTGGGACCCCCATCCTTAGAGCCTTTGAGGGAGCGTTCGGGATACGAGCGTGCTCGAGTTGGCAGCTGAGTTGGCGGACTCTGGAGTTGAGGGGAGAACGAGGTTGGACAGTGGCGTCGATCATTTGTAGAGCTCTCTGGTTGGTCTGGGATGCCGAGGCCGACGGAGTTCTTCCCGGCGCAGACCAGTCAGTCCTTCTTCTCACTACCTCGCCCTGCGTTGGTTCTGGAGCCACGTAGGGAGGTCAGGCATGAGGCCGCAGCTTGGCCAGGCTGCTGGGTGGTGCGTGCGTTCTTTGTGTTCTTTGGCGGCTCTGTCTCGCCTTCCGGGGAGGCGGAGGAAGGAGCCAGACTGGCGAGCAGAGGGCGTGGATGGCGTGCCCCCCTCTTTTTTTTTTTGATATAGCCGAACCACCAAAGGAGTAGGTAGGGGCATCCTCACAAAAGTGAGAGAGCCACTACCTTCCCCAGGCGGCTAAAAGCATGTTTTCCATATATGGTGGAAGAAATGGGGGGGGGGGAGTACATAAGCGGGCTAGGGCCTAATGGAAGGACACCCTACCTTATCATAGTGGTAGAGTTCCTTTACAGTAGTGGGGAGATCGGCCCAAGAGTCCCAAGTGACAGAAGGGTGCAAGAAAGAGAAAAACCAGCCAAACAGTCTGCCACTTGTTTTGTTTCCCGAGGTGCATGTATAATTCGCCTTAAAGTTCTGGGACGGCAACAATATCTTGCAAGATGAAAGCAAGATCCCATGGGCAAGCAAGCTGCCTTGTAACAATCTGTAAGAGGTGATGAAGGATCGAGAAATGGTGAGGACAAGATCTAGAAGGGGGGTTGAATAGATCTAGGCCTACAAATGCGGAAGCTTAACCAATTTTTAAAAACTCTTGAATCAGAGGCAAATTGAAAAACAGATTTCACAGATCTGAAGATAAATTGAGTGAGTGAGCAAACGGAGTGTGAGAAAAATGATTAGATGAATTCAAACGATCCTATGCATGCATCTAATGAAGGATAAATTCAAACCACAATCAGATCAATGCACAAAGATTTTTAGGTGGTTTGGAAATCACACCATGTGATTCCTACATCCACCCCTCACACAGTGAGGATCCACTAATCAACCTGGGTACAACACACCCACTGGAGCCTGACAACTCCAAACACCTGAGTTTACAACTCACACAAACTCTAGAGTAAGACTACTCTAGAAACCTGAGCAAGACTGCTCAAAAACACCTTGAGTGCGATGACTCAAAACCACTGAGCTCGACGGCTCACAAACAACTTGCTAGAAAAACACAAGACTCAGATCCTCTAGCAACAAATCTAGTCCAACAAGAGTTAATCATGAGACTCATGCAACAACCCATGCACAATCTCAGAATCACTCAGAAGAGAAAAGGAAAATGAGAATTGTATTGATAAGCTTTTCTCTTCAGATGTACTCCCTTGTAGAAGGTCGAATTGTGAAGAGCTTTGATCTCTGGAAGTTCCTGGGCGATGCTCTGCAATCTGATCTTCAGGATCTTCCTTGAATTTTCACAGGAAGTCGGCTTCTACTTGATCTGCTTCCTTGAGGTGATCCAATTGCTTCTTCAACGATCAATTTCCATTCTCATGCTTGAGCAGATGAGAATTTGCTTGAGGAAGCACTAGGAAGGCAAGAACAGGGGGAGAAAACCTTCTAGCCGCCAACAGGATTTCTGGGAGGCTCTGAAAGGGTTCTTTCATGTTGGATGGCCAATAGAAGGGTATTTATACCCTAATAGTCCAAGTGTACCCTTGGGGGTCGTGGGCACATGATCCAAGGCTAATCCAACAATTCCCAAGGGTGCCACGTGTCCAGACAAAATTTAAGTCACAGAGATTCCGGAGTGTGTCGACCTGCCCATGAGGTGTGTCGAACACTATCCCAGACTGGCAAATCAATTCCTGGGGAGGTCTCTAGTGTCGACCTGAGATGATCCAGTGTCGACACCATGTCCCAGACAGCAAAACAGGCCTCTGGGAGAGCAATCTAGTGTCGACCTGCCTGCATTTGGTGTCAACTGCTTTAGCCATTTGAAAAACAGGCCTTTTCGGAAGGCTCTCTAGTGTCGACACTATCTGATTTAGTGTCGACCTGAGATAGAAGCCTGTTTACATAATTCTCTGGGATCTGTCTCTAGTGTCGACCTGCCCTGGTCTAGGTTGACACTAGATGACCATTTCTTCATCTTTTGCCTTAGGGCTTGGAACATTGTGTCGACACCAGTGTGAGTGTGTCGACACCACCCTTACAATAAATGTTTGTCTCTGAGAAATAAACACATAAATCATTAGTTAAATATATTATCATGAATATCAATGATAAATGTGCTTGGAAACATGCTTTTTGAATATTGTTATTTCAGGTGTGATGTATTTCACATGTTCCAATTTTATGCATTAAAATCACAGCTTGTCATCATCAAAATGTGAGGAGAAATGAATTATATTCACACTCAACCCAACAGTTGAGTGAGTCTTTCTCAATCAACGCTTCAGAAGCACCAGTTCTATAGCACATGGAAATGCCGTCCCTAAGTGCAAGAGCCTCTGCAGCAAGACTAGATTTTAATCCATGGTAGCCTTAGCGAAGGCGCAGTACATGCGTGTCCCTCTCTTGGCTGCTAGTAGCAGTGGCTTGGTTGCTGTTGTTGTGATGGCGTTTCCTCCCGATGTTTCCAAGTGTTATCCTTTTCCCTTGGCTGCACGGCGGTTATAGCCTGGCTGTGCCTAGTTTCCGTGGGCGTTCTTGGTCTGGCCTTGTGCGGACCCGTGCTTCTGGTGGTTTCCATTTTGATGTTCTCTCGTTCCGTAGTCTGTTCCTTAATGCCAGTCCGTGGTGGCACCGGCGTGTGTGATTTTCTGACCTCGCGGTGTGTCTGGGGTGGTTCTGTTTGTGGACCCTCAACCTTGTGGAGGTCTGAGGTGGCCGTGCTTGTGGTGAGATGTCGTTCTCACCTGGTTGTTGTGTGGTCTCGGCGGGCGTGTGTGTGTCACGACCTTGGTTGGTGTCGTGGTGTTGCATTGTTCTGTTCTGCTGCTTTGTAGTGCCCTGCTATAGGTGTTCCTCGCTTTACAGCTTTCTAGTGTAGTTTTCTATTTTTGAAGTTCCTGCTGCTCTGGCCGGTGAGGGACTGATAATCCCTACTGGGCCTTGTTCGCGAGGCTCACCCCCCTATTTCCTTCAACTAGGGGCTCGTCGTCGCGGGAGCTCGGTGTCGATGGGTTTGCGGAGGCGGCTGTGGCGCCGTGTGTTGTCAACAACATGAGAGAGAGTGTTGTGAGCTCTTGTACCTGAGTGAGTTGAGAGTTGTGCTTTGCAAGTTCTCGGGGTATGCCCCTTAAGGACTGCGCCTTTCTTCTTGTACCTGTACTTTTACTTGGGACACGTTGTACAATTGTTATATTGTTATAGTTATTTAAATTCAGTACATATCTCACTAGACTATTTCTTCTAACCCTTCAGGGTCTTCGGATCCATGGTGGCGACGCGAACTTCGGGGTCCTTGGCGGGGGTCTGGGAGGTCGGGTCGTTACATAACTCACTCTGTCACCAACAGAACTTGACAGAGGACACAGCTACTGACGACAAAGCGAGAAAAATGCCAAGAGGTCAGCCATAAGACTCCGTTGAACTGCCCTGCACCACAAGCAATAGCTAGTACTTGTAACAAGTCAAACTAGAGTCTCATAGGGTGACCCGAACCCAAGAGGGGAAGCTCGCGAAGAAAACCTCAACACACAAGACAGTGTCCGCCGAGACCACTCGATCTCACCCAGACCATCCTTGTGGTCCGTCAAGGACACACAATGACTATGGAGGTATGAAAAATGTAAACCAATCGCCCCACAGGCACGACGCGCAAGGACAAATTAGGAAACATGTCTGGGTTGGGCCAGCCTAGGAAACTCAAGACGTCAGCACACACAGGAAACGAAACACTTACAGAGGTCGAGGACAACACGTCGACCCCTGAGAAGGATCCAAGCCAGCGTTGGGTACCACCACCGAACACACTCTCTCCCCAAGCGAGTGAGAGAAAACTTGAACACAGGTCATAACCAAAGTCGGGTGTACCACTGATAGGGTTACCTAGACAAGGCAAGGTAGCCACCCCACAATGGTAACGGTACAACCACAAAGCAAGGGTCAGCACATGAGTTCCAGAAGCAGAAAACTCAACGCTTCCAACACCGAGCAAACTCACAAAGCACAGCCAAAATTCAAAAAAAGAGCCCACGGCCACCGCCTCGGTGCCACCACAAGCACCAAAACTGGCCGAAGTGTAGCACGCACAACTACAATAACGGCCCCGAGACGGCACTGGACCCACAGGGGGACTCACCACCAGAGAGCCACAAGAGAAACACAAAGAAAGCTAACAATTTCAAGAGCGCAACAACCACATCGGCTCTTAGAAGCATCCAAAACACAAGGCACTGCTCTTACTTCTGCAGGGGGAGAGAAAGAGACACACACTAAACGACGACAAGTGCCCCCAAAGCACATGAGAGCCACAAACAAAAACACAACCGAGGCAACGCCTGCACAAGCAAGCCAAACAAAAGGAAATCGGTGCTACCACACACTAAACAACAAGGCACGCTGCCCCAGATCATCTAGTCAGACAACAAGGAATCAACTTTGCAACAGACGACACAAATAGGTACACCATGACCTACGCGCACAAGGAAACAACGCGCACGAGGAGAGCAACCAGCTTAACCTCAAAGCGGCTCAAGGGAGGGGACCTTCTCCAAAGGTCACCACGGTGCGCAACATAGCACCAAACACCATGTAGAGCACCACCACCCTGAGCAACCCACGAAAGGAAGAGGAGGAAGGCACACAACAGCCTCCTCCACACACGAAAGAGGAAAACCGCAACACAAGGCTAGCCTCACACACAGAGGCACAACCATCCAAACACCCACGATGCTCGCCAAACCACCGTTTGCAAGAGCGCGTTGGGCATGGAAGAACAAGCAGAAACAACTGAACTCATAGGAACACACACGGTCCCGCTGGCTCAACCAAGAGACTTGGAAGCGAACAACGTGGCGAACTAGCCAACACAGGGCCACACACATGGTCAAGGTCCCTCACCTTGACCCGAGGCAAACAAGCAAACTGCACGCAATAGTCCAACCAATAAAACTTCACAACACAACAGAGTGCTAGTGCAACACAACCAACCAAACAACATAGACCTCAAACCAAAGAGGTAACACAATAGAAGGCATCAACGAGCACAGAACTAGCCTCGGAGAGAAATCCTCACCAAGACAACAACAAACGATTATGAGAACCCTCACTAGAACACAGGCAACCAAGTGATGCACCTCAACCAGAGGGTAACACAACAACAACCAGAAACGAGCACACATTAGCTGGAGAAACCTCACTTCCACCAGAACAACAGAGAAGAACTCCAGGAGCACCTCACCAGAGCTCACAACCAGTCAGCACAAGGATGACAAACAAGCACAACCAAGTGTCACAACACTCAACCAACGATGCAACACAACATACAAAGCATCTGCTTAGCCCGAGCGACATGCCTACTGAGTAGAGCACAGTGCACAACGACTCACAGACATGAGAGACCATACACACACACCACAACAACACAACACACACCCCAACAACAGGGGGACAACCACAAGGCAAGGGCACCTTCGACCGATTCCACAGGCAACCCCTGCATCGGTGAAGGCCACACCACACGTAGGCTCTCTCAGCCTTTGCGACACACCCACTCAGACGCGCAGGCCGACGACGACCCAACTGCAACACGAGCGAAAAAGATGACTACGCTCGTCGCACGCACACCCAGCAGCAGTAACAACATTTTTGTTGCACACAAGAGGACCTTGCTGGAAAGCCATGCACCTGCAATAATAACGAAGAGTTCATGACTAAAACTAACAAGCACGGACAGGCCAGCAACGTACTAGTACCTCTCTTTGGGACACCCATAGTTATTAACTCATTACAAATCTCATCGGACCCCTGAGCTCTGATACCACTATAACGACCCGACCTCCCAGACCCTCTCACCAGGGACCCCAAAGGTCGCACCGCCACCCACGGATCTAAAGACCCGAAAGGGTTAGAATTTACTCCAGTGAGATAAGCAATGAATTCAAATAACTATAACAAGAAGTTCATACATTAATAAGGAAATTAGGTACAATATGTCCCAAATAAAAGTACAGGTACAGAAAGCAAGGTGCAGTCCTTAAGGGGCATACCTAGAGGACTTGCAAAAAGGCAACTCTCATCTCACACCAGTACAAGAGCTCTCATGCTCACACTCTCACACTGCTGGCAACGCACAGCGGGACCAACCGCCACCTCCCGTTTAGCAACGAACTTCTGCAACAGCGAGTCCCTACCTGAAGAAAGTAGGGGAGTGAGCCTCGCGAACAAGGCTCAGTAGGGATAACCAATCCCTTACTAGCCAGCAGCAGCAAGAACTCCAAAGAACGTGGTAGCAACTATGCTAGAAAGAAGTAAAGTGAGATACACCTACTACAGAGTACTACAAAGCAACGAAATAGAGTAACGCCACGACCCCCAACTAGGGTCGGCCACACGCGACTCCCACACAAACCAGCGGAGTCGGACACGATGCGGAAGCAACCCTCGGCACACACACACACCAAGACAAAGAGCTTATGGAACACCGAAGCAACCACGTGAGAAGGACGTCTCACCATAAGCACAGCCACCTCAAACCTCCACAAGGTCGAGGGCCCAACAATAGAACCACCCCGAACCCCAAACACACCATGAGGTCAAGAAACCACACACACCGGTGTCACCACAGACAAGCACCAAGGACGAACTACAAAACAACGGTCGGGGCTAGTACAAGGCACACCGAGAGAACAAGCAATGCGAAAACCACCAGAAGCACAGGCCAACAAGGCCAGACTAACGATGCTTACGGAAACTAGACCCGGCCAGGTTATAACCACTGTTCAAGCTAGGGCAACGAGTCGCACTTGGAAACACGTGAGGGAAACATCGTCACAACAACACAACCAAGCCAACGCCATTGACAACTAGAGGAGGACTCACCGGCCACTCCCTCTGCTCACCAGCCGCTCCTGCCTACACCTCCTCGGATGAGTGAGGCCAGCGAGCCCCCCAGAGAACACCCACCACAGTAACAACCGCAGCCTGGCCAAGCTGCAGCCCCAAGCTTGGCACTGCGACGTGGCTCTGGAACCAATTCCGAGAGAGGCAGTGAGAACCTGGACTAGCTAGGTGGCATCGGGAAGAAACTCCAACAACCTCGGTGTCCCGCCCTAGTCAAGAGAGCTCTACAAATAACTCGTCGTTGTTGTCCAAACCACCATTTTCCCCTTAGTACTAGAGTCCGTAACTCGAGCACGCCCGCTGCCTAGAGAACTCCCTCAACGGGCGCACGGGACGGGGGTCCAGGTAATGGTAACAACCTCTAAACGGATAAGGCCTCAAGTGCTGAGCACTGGGCGAATAGGGAACAGGCGGGGCAACCTCAATAAGCAAACGACATCATTGGGTCACAACCAAGGCAAACCCAACAGACACAAGGCACACATGACACCCCTCCCGGAAACCCCCAATAGGGCCGTCGACCACACAGGCACACACACCACAGCCAGAAACTCGGCAACAAGAACGCGACCACAGGGGCATCGCCTTCAGAAACAGAAGGTGACGACAAACCCGTCGCAACCAGGTCGCGACAACAAGGGTATCACCTCCTGATCAGAACACGATGTATCGACCCGTCACGTTTAGCATCAAAAGGCAGAACCCCAAGCAGGTCAACAACCCATAGCCAAACACCACCAGAGCAAGAAGACGACAAGCAAACTGTCGCGACCCGAAGCAGAACGCGACATAGCGCCGATCGCGACCAAAACACGACAAGCAACCGTCGTGACCCGAAGCAGAACGCGATACAGTGCCGGTCGCGACCAGAATGCGACAACCTGGGTGTCACCTTCAAATGATGAACATGACGTATCGACCCATCGTGTTCACCCTCTAAAGGCAGAGTCCTTGGGGAACACAAGCCCCAAGGCTCACACCCACAACCCGACAGTGCAATGACCACAGAAGACCAGTCTTGTGCGTAAGTTAGGGAAGACACATCCCCTAACCAACTTAGGCACAAACCACCCTCGAAAAGCCCAAAACAGGGAAACATAACGGGCAAGGTGAACGCGACGGTTAACCTGTCGCAACCAGAACACGAGAGGTTGCCCGTCACCTTTTGACTGGTATCACGACAACCAAATTGTCGTGATATTAGTCAGAAGATCGAAACCAGGGATGGGCCATCCCCCAGTCTCCCCAAAGCCACACAAGCCACATAAAAGAAAGGGAAACACGGTGCACACACCATGCACGACAAGAAATGACTCAAGGGCACCAACACCACCTATCCTCCACTAAACCACAAGGACGAAGCTACACAATGAGGGAGCACCACCGGCAAGCATCCATGTAGCAACTCTAAATTTTAATTTCAGTAAATATATTAATTGGAATAAAATAAGATTTATTAAAAGAAAAGGGGAATAATTAAAACCCATTAAGCTAAATTAGGAAATGGGTTTAAACAAATGGTCCATATATGAATTAATGGGCCAAAAAGCCAGGGCCCATCTTTGGATGGGAGAATTAAGCTAAATTCGTAGAAAAATTAGTGATAATTAGAAAAGAGTTTAAGATAACTACTAGTTAACCCATATTTATCCTAAAAAGGAGTCTTAATCCTATCCTAAACCCTTGGCACAAATTAGACCTCTCCCCAAGCTATTTAGGTGGATAAATATTAAAAAAATAGAGATAAATATAGAATTTTCGTAGCTAGAGGAGTAGTAGAGTTGTAAGTGAATAAGGACTCTTAAACAAGTAATACACCCCCAATTCGTGTCTACCCAACCCTAGATCGTTTTTGGAGCATTGAGAACGAGGAGAGAAGGCTTGAACGTGGGGAGCAAGAAGAAGGAGGCTTGGAGCAAAGAGGATTTGCCATTTTGTCATCTTAAACCCTAGGATTACACAGCGTGAAAGGTAGGCAATGTAGCACCCTTGATTTTTAAAACCAAATAAAATAAAAAATTTTATTTTTAATAAATAAAAAAAATAGATTTAATTATAATAAATGAGAAATAAGTGAAATAAAGGGAAATTAAGCAAGCCCATTAAGTTAAAACCCTAATGGGTTGTGTAAATAGCTCAATTACAAAAATAGGCTAATAAAGAGGAGCCCATCATGGGATGAGATTTAATTAAGTGAAAATCACATTTTTAAATAATAGTAAATTAGAAAAGGGGTGAAATAGGTATTAAATAGGTCATATATATCTAAAAGAGGAATCTTAACCTTACTATAACTCATTACCCACGAAATTAACCTCTCTTCCACCCTAATTAGGAGATAAAGGCTAGGGAGGAAGGTATAAATGAGGAAAAATCGAATTTTTAATAGAAAGAAGAGTTTTTAGGAAAGAAGGACTCTATTAGCAACCAATATACCCTAATCCGACCTCTCACCCTCATTTGCATGCTGAGACTTTGGGAAACGAAGAAGAAGTGCTGAGGACGAAGAGGCAAGGAGGAGAGGAGTTAGAGCAAGGGATTTTCTTCTTCATTTTTCATCACCAACTAGGGTTTTCTTTACTCTGCGAAAAAGGTAGGCAATCTCTCAAGCCAAATCCGTGTAAAATTACCCTAGGAAGACTTCATGATCCCGTGTAAAAGCCCTCTGTTTTCGCTCTATTTTGATCTCCTATGAGGGAGAATTAATTCTTGAATCCATGCCAGATCCATGTACCCGACCCTTCCAAGTTTGCTTTCAACCTTGTGTATACTTGATCTCATGCCATGAGAAAATTCTCATAAATAGTACATCATGTTAGCTTTCAAACGCACCTTATTTCCCTAATTTTCATCATGTATCCATTGCTAATAAATTCATTGAACCTTGACTGTGTATGTTTAGGTCACTGAAATGTAAACTGATCAAAGCATGCCTAAACCTTGTCTATTTACAAATTAATCATACATGTTGATAGATCTATATGTCTACTTTCGTTTAAACTAGTTTTGTGATTTTTGGATCTTCATGTGATTTTATATTGAATTTACAAGTTTCTTATAAAAAAAGGATCCGCCCTGGGGAAAAACGGAAAGGGCCGGACCCTTCTGATATCGCAACGGCGCGACCCGCCGCGATATTAGCAGGGTCGCGCCCTGATGGCACGTCGCGTTAAGAATGCGGCGGCCTATGCTGCCGCTATTTCCAACGCGAACTGGGACAGGCCGGCCGGTTTGGCTGTCGTGCCCGACCGCCCCAGCGTGACCTGAATCCCGACGGGCTCCTTCGCCGCGATTTATAGATTTCGGCCAAACCTGATAATTGCATTTATAGCTCTATTCTAATTACCATTCAACCCTTGTTTAAGCTAAATCATACCCTATTAAGACTATCATTACCTGAATGATATTAATTGTCATTAATTAAATAATTCTCATTATCTAGAAGCCATGTGCACGATTTATTATACCCTCATGATTTCTTTACACTCGCACATACTAATCAAATCATAATTGCCCTACGACTTTACTAATTTATTCAATAATATATCTGGTAATTAAGTGAAATAAATTACTAAATCCCCTATTTTATTAAATATAATTGTCTTCGTTTTATACGCACATTTTGAAATACCGTTACCGTTTCCCTCGGCCTTCGAGCACTCGAGGCACGACAGACCATTTTCTATACACTTTCTCTTGACTTGGACCACCTCTCCATTGTGAATACTCTCGAATGGGCCAGGGACTCCTTATCAAGGCCTCCGTAAGTCTTCTTGGCTTTGGCGCACGTCCTTAGCCGACAAGCTGGTTGTATCCTAAAACTTGTTACACTTTAGGGATCAGTACGGTCCATGGCCTTAGTGTGTTCTCTTCTTACCTTGTGATCATGTCGGACCATCTAGCCTGTGTTCATAGCACGGCTAGTGGGTGGTGATGATTTCTACCAGACTACCGTACACGACCTTGTGCCGTGGAACTGTGACTATCGTTGTTTATCGTGTTTTACGATATTGTCCCTATCTCATCTACTATCTATCCTCTCATCTGTTCATGTTCTCTCTACACTCTCGTCTATCTCGTCTACTACTCTCATCTATTTCGTGGTACTCTATTGGCCATTCTTGTGATTGTCTAAGATAAGAATGACTAATGCCAGTGCAATGGGGCCCGATCAGGTCCTGGGAGGAGCGCCCGAAAAGTGCTAGTGCCCATGGGAGTTAAAATGAACAAGGATGTGTTACGACATGCATCTAGTGCCAGCTTACTATCTAGATTAATCTATGACAATCAAAGTACAATCTATACAAGTGAAATCGTTATCTTTACGAGTGCACCATTGTGCAATTTACATGTTATATCGTTACATGACCATTCTATTATTGTCCTCGTTGTGCTATTTCCCCTGTGCCAGATGCTTTGTTCTCTCGTTATCGTTACTCTACTCTCGCTCTACATGCCTATGCTCTTTAGTTACCTGTCATTAAGACATTAATTATTTAAACCATGCTTGTGTTCATGAGATATTAAGTCCTACTGGACGTTATTCGCTCATCCTGCGTGTTTATTTAATGTGTTTCAGGCGAGTTTGACGATGACCACACTCACGAGGATGGGACTGAGGATGATGCTCAGGAGTGACCCCCCTTTCAACAACCTTTGCTTTGGTAGATAGATAGTATAGAAGGAGTTAGATAGTTATGATGTATTAGTTTGGTTTTTCAATAAAGTACTATGGGCCCTAGTTTTTGGCTCTGATACGTTGATGTAATAGTTAGTCCATGATGTCGATGAGATATTGGTGATTGTAATGAAGTTTAGTGGATTATTAATGAAATTCGAGTTTATTTGGTATTAGACCTTTTGTGCAATCATTTGTTATTTATTTTTCTCGCTTGTACTATTTAATAACTGTAATCTCGCTCCGATATTCCACGTCAGGCGTTATAGGCAATCTCTCAAGTAAAATTAAATTAATCTCATCCTTAAGTAGACCATGATCCCCTCTATCAAAGCCCCATGGTTGCCCTAATTTTTGTTGTGCCATGAAGAGTATTTCATGCTTCAATCTCTGTCATGAACATGTACCTCAACCTATTGTTTGCTTTCAATCCATGAATACACTGGATTTCATGCCTTACAAATTTCATCATAAATACTACATGATGTTAGAATCGAATGATCCAAATTCCCCCAATTTCCATCAGCATCCAATGCGAATTAAATCGGATTCTATCACTGTGCATGTTTTAGGTCACCAAAAAGTAACCTAATTAAAGCATGCCCATTACTTGCCTATTTTCTAATTACTCATGTTGTTGATACATCTACATGTCTATTTTCGTTTAAAACTAGTTTCATGATTTTTGGACATGTATGCGATTTTATATCGATTTTTGAATGGCCCTATATCAAGCCATGGGAGGAAGGACCGAGACTAAATGGGGCAGTTTCCCCTTTTGGCTTTGGCCTGCCTTCTGAAATAGCGACGGCCCGAACTGTCGCGATCTCAGAAGGTCCCGACAGGGCTGGGTGCTGCGTCTTGAACGCAACGGCCCGACCCGTCACAGTTTCTTCTGCCACCCTATGGGCCTGGTCCGGTTCAGCAGAACACGATTGGCCCATCTGTCACGACTTGAAACGCGATGGGTACCCCCGTCGTGATTTCACTGTTGCAACCAGAACCCTAAATTTCAAGTATACTCCTGTTATTATGGCATTTAATCCTTGTTTAACCTTAATTACATACTGTTGTGAACAGTAGCGACTTGTTTACTAATATTGGGCATTAATTATATAAACTCCATTAAATAAAAGCTATGTGCATGATTATTCTTGTTCTCATGATTTCCTTACACTTGCCACACTAAACATTAATATTTACCATGAGACCCTATTAAAATTACTCAATAATATATCTGGTAATTAAGTATAATTATTCACTTAATCTCCCTATTATTTTAATCAACTTGTCTTCATTTTATTTGCGGGTTTGTATACCATTATCGCGTCCCTCTGCTTTCGAGCACTCGAGGCAAGACAGACAACATTTCGTTACACCCTTCTATCTTGGCTTGGACCACCTCTCCATTGGGAATACTCCTGACCGACCAGAGACTCCTTGTCAAGGCCTCTGTAAGTCTCCTTGTCTTTGGCGAACGTCCATTGCCGACGAGCAAATTGTACCATCAAAACCTTTACTCCTTAGGGATCAGCATGATCCAACGGCCTTAGTGCGTTTCCTTCTTACCTTGGGATCACGTCGGACCTATGGCCTGTGTCATGGCATGGCTAGTGGGGGGTTGTGACTTCTACCGAACTATCGGCACATGACCTAGTGCTGTGCAACTGTTACTATCGCTTGCTTTTCATTGTTTTACGATTATGTCCCTACACTCATCTACTATCTCTATACTCTCATCTGTTCACATTCTCTCTACACTATTGTCTATTCGTCAATTACTCTCATCTATTCTTGGTACTCTATTTGTCCATACAATTGATTGTCTAAGATAAGAAACATAACTAATGCCAGGCAATAGGGCCCGATCTGGTCCTGGGAGGTGCGCCCGAAAAGTGCTATTTGCCTATGGGAGTTAAAATGATCAGGATGTCGGCATTCATCCAGTGATATTTATACTATTAAGATTTAATCTATGACATCAATCCAAGTGAAAAATCCAGTGCTATCGTTACTAGTGCACTGTTGTGCAACTTTACGTGCTATTTGGTTACATGGCCAATCCGTTATCATACTTGTTATGCTATACTCTCATGAAAGTACTATTATTTTCTCGTCATCCTGCTACCTACATGACTGTTCTCTTCGACTATACATGACTGTTCTCTCTAGTTATCCTGCCTTATAAGATATTAATCACTTAAAGCATGCCTGTTTATATGAGATATTAAGTCCTACTGGGCGTTTATCGCTCATCCTGTGCTATTTATTTCATGTGTTTCAGGTGAGTCTAATGGGGACTACCACACTCACGAGGAAGGAAATGAGGAGGAGTAAGAGTGACCAGTATTTCGACAACCCGTGCTTTTTAGTTAGTTAGTTAGTCTTTAGTTAGCCAATATTGAATTTGAATAAAGTACTATGGGCCCTAGTTTTGGCTCTGATTAGTGAATGTAATAGTTAGTTGATGAATTATTAATGAAGTGGATTTCATTTGGCTTTATTCTAATTGGTAATGGTTTGATGTTTATTTTCCTCGCTCGATACTATTTATTTAAATGTAATACCACTCTGATATTTCGCGTCAGGGCGTTACAGTTTTATGGTATCAGAGCCTAGGTTGTTCTTAGGTATAAGATGGTCTAGGTTTGGCCTGCCTCGACTAGGTTTCTAAATCCATACCTACGTAAGAGATAGGTAGAACCATGGGTAATAAGTTAAAATAAACTCACACACGCACAAACTTAGTGCAACCTCAAAATCTTACATTAAACTTTTCTCTTGAAGGAACTTAAGACATTATCATGGCAGCGGAGCGTGTAGAACTTCGTGACATGCAACAAACTATCTAGGAATTCACTCAAGCTCTACTTCAAGTTGCTGGAGGTGGTGGCAATCGTGGAGCTGGAGATCTGCATAGGATTTCTGCAATCTAAACCCACCTCATTTCAGTGGACCACTGATCCCCGACGAGGCAGAAAATTGGCTAAGGAGATAGAATGCATTTTCTGCGTCATGCAATGCGCGGATAAGGACAAACTACTGCTAGCAACATTTCAGCTTGAAAGGGACGCCTGTGTATGGTAGGAGTCCGTAGTGGCCACCAGGGCCGATGCACAATTCACATGGGACAAATTCAAGGAGCACTTCAACTCCAAATACTTTTCTGAAAGAGTTCAAGAGAGGAAGGCTTCCGAATTTGCTGCACTAAAGCAAAGAAATCTCTATGTTGCCGAGTATGAAGCTCAGTTCTCCCGGTTGGCATGATATGTCAATCACCTTGTAGGCACTGAGAGAATGAAGGCAAAGCATTTTCTTAACGGGCTGAAGCCCGCGTATATCACTCAACTTGCGCCACTTGACATATAGACTTATGCCGAGATGGTCAAGAAGGCACAGCTACTGAAGGATGCGACCGACCTCACCGATCGCATCAAGGGTAGAATGGTCAAGAAAAACAACATCAGGATCCTCGAGCAAGCCCACCAATGGCAAGAAGTGGCTGTTAAGCATTACCGACGGGCCAAGCCAAAAGTGGAAGCCCAAGGTCTTCACCCCCTCTGCCCCCAACAAGCCCAGATGCAAGCACTGTGACAAGCTGGGTCACACTGCCGAAGAATGCTGGAGGAAGGTAGGTGTATGCCTACGATGTGGGAGTCGAGAGCATCGTATTCCCAACTGCCCAATGCTTAAAGAAAATGAGAAGCATCCTGTGGGACGAAAGAAGCCAAGTAGACTCCAAGCAGTTCAAGAAGCAGAAAACGCCGAGGAAGGTGGAGTTGTGGAAGTACCTTACCAGTCTTTTCTCAGACAGCATTTGTTTTGTTTGATACTGGTGCAACACATTCGTTCATATCACAAGTATTTGCTGATACATTAAATGTTAACCTATATCTATGGAATTGAATTACCTGTTACAACCCCACTGGGAGAGAAAGCCCAACTGAATAAATATTTTCCATTAGCTGATGTAAAGATTGGTGAACAAAATCTAAGAGCGGACCTGATCTGTATGCCCATGGAGGGCTACGATGTCATATTGGGAGCCGATTAGCTATCCACTTATGGGGCTATCATCGATTGTAGAAGAGGGAGAATTTCCTTTAGTGAATTCCCTAAGTAGACTTTCACGGGACGTAGACACAAGAGGCACTTGTCTCTCGTCTCTGCTATTCGGGCACAAAGCATGATAAGAAAGGGTTGTGTGGCATTTCTTGCCTCCATAGTAGTTGAAAGAAAGCATCTAAGATAGCTGACATACATATAGTGCATGAGTACTCCGACGTGTTCCCGGATGAGCTGCCAGGCATCCCACCTGAACGAGATGTAAATATCTCAATCGATCTGACTCCTAGAGCAGTGCCGGTGTCACGTCAACACTGCAGAATGTCTCCTGCTGAATTGGAGGAACAATTATGGAGTTGTTGAAAAAGGCTTTATTAGACCAAGTACTTCTCCTTGGGGAGCATCTATGTTGTTTGTCAAGAAGAAGGACGATATATGAGATTGTGCATTACTATAGGCAGTTGAACCAGCTGACTATCAAGAACAAATACCCTCTACCTCATGTCGATGAATTATTTGATCAAATATCAGGAGCTAAATACTTTTCTAAGATTGACCTTAGATTGAGATATCATCAGATGAGAATTAAGGATGTAGATATTTACAAGACAGCTTTCAGGAGCATGTACGAACATTACAAATTGTAGTTATGCCTTTTGGACTAACAATGCTCCTGCAGCTATTATGCAATTGATGAACAACATCTCCCGACCATACCTCAACAAATTCATCGTGGTCTTTATTGATGATATTCTTATATACTCCAAGACCAAGAAGAGCATGAGGAGCATCTGAGGATCGCTCTACAGATCTTACGCGACAACAAGCTCTACGCCAATTGAGCAAGTGTGAATTCTGGCTCGAGGAGGTGTCATTTCTAAGCCATGTCATATCAAAGGATGGTATAGCCGTTGATCCTTCCAAGGTTGAAGTTGTACTCAACTGGGAGAGACCGACCAATGTCACTGAGATCAGAAGCTTTCTTGGACTGGCTGGCTACTACATGCGGTTCATAAAAGACTTCTCCAAGATAGCTGTACCACTTACCTCGCCTTACACGAAAAGAGAACCCCTATGTCTGGAGCAAGGAATGTGAGAAGAGCTTTCAGACACTGAAGTAATGCTTGACAATTGCACCTGTCCTCGCATTACCAGTTGAGGGCGAAAGATTCTCAGTCTACACTGATGCATTTAGAATCGGTCTAGGCTACGTGTTTGCATAATGAAAAGGTGATAGTTTATTCATCAAGATAACTGAAGCCTCATGAGGTCAATTGTCCTGTCCATGACTTAGAACTAGTTGCAGTAGTGTTTGCACTTAAGATATGGAGGCATTATCTTTATGGAGAGTAGTTCATTGTCTACTATGATCATAAAAGTTTAAAGTATCTTTTCCCAGAAGGAGCTCAATATGAGACAAAGAAGATGGCTGGAGTATTTAAAGGATTTTGATTTCAATATTCAATACCACCCTGGCAAAGGTAATGCAGTAGCAGATGCACTCAGTAGAAAGCCTGTAGCATCCTTATCTTGCTTAGTCATGGGCGAGATGCAATTACTTGAGTAATTTGCCAGTCTAGATCTAACATTGAGCAGAGAAGTGATCAGGTGTTAGTGGCCACCTTAGAGGACAACCTGACATCTTTTTTGAGATCAGGGAACAGCAGCTATGACCCATTTTTGGTCCGAGTCAAAGAAACCGTAGCAGACTGACCAGACTTCTCCATCACGGAGGACGGGAGGTTGTTATTTCAAGGAAGGACATGGTGCCTGATAATGAAGAATGGAAGAGGAAGCTGATGGATAAAGCCCATAAGACAAAGTATACAATTCACCCAGGCACAACCAAGATATAAAAAGGTCATTTTGGTGGCCCAACATGAAGCGTGAGGTGGCTGAGCATGCCGCGCACTGCCTCACATGTCAGCAGGTGAAAGCTAAACACCGACGTCCTGCGGGTGTACTCAGACCCTTGGACATACCAGAATGGAACTGGGAGAGCATCAGAATGGATTGCATCATGGGTTACCCCGAACTCGTGGTGGACTCGATACTATTTGGGTCATAGTGGACAGATTGACAAAATCTGCACACTTCCTAGCAATTAAAAGCACATGGAGTGTTGATGTACTAGCAGCTTTATATGTAAAGGAGATTGTGAGATACATGGAGTCCCTGTGTCCATAGTCTCAGATCGTGACTCCAGATTCACCTCTAGATTTTGGAAGGGACTTCATACTGCTTTAGGCACAAAACTAAATTTTAGCACAGCATTCCACCCATAGACAGATGGGCAGACGGAAAGAACAATCAGATGAAGTGGGTGAACAACAATGGTTGGACCAGACATGGTACAAAACACTAGCAGGGATATACAGATCATCAGAGACAGAATTAAAATAGCTCAGTCCAGGCAGAAGAGCTATACCGACAAAAGAAGAAGGGATGTAGAATTTCAAATTAGAGATCATGTGCTGCTTAAAGTATCCCCGACTAGAGGATTTCAAAGGTTTGGGATGAAAGGCAAGTTAGGCCAAGATTCATAGGTCCATTTGAGGTACTAGAAAGAGTTGGCGAAGTGGCGTATCGTCTGACATTACCACCTAATTTTTCAACCGTACACAATGTTTTCCATGTGTCAATGTTGAGGAAGTACGTATACGACCCATCACATGTAATAGCTACGATGATATCGTCCTGCATAAAGATTGACCTATGAAGAGACCAGTTAGAATATTAGACAAGAAGATTCAGCAGCTTCGGAATCAACCTATATCTGTGGTAAAGGTGCTCTGGAGAAATCACGAAGTCGAAGAAGCCACGTGGGAACCCGAAGCAACCATGCGACGGAATCACCCGGAGCTATTCAGTAAGTCATTCTTCCTCTTACGATCATATGAATTTGGGACCAAATTCTTTTTAAGAGGGGGAGGATGTAGCAACTCTAAATTTTAATTTTAGTAAATAATATTAATTAGAAATAAATAAGATTTATTAAAAGGAAAGGGAATAATTAAGACCCATTTGTAGACGACGTTTTTCCCCGACTCTCCGGAAAACACTCGTCCCACGATGGGAAATATAGGATTTAAAAGGGAGAGGGTTTGGATAAAGGTGAAAATGGGGATGGGGGGAGGGATGAGAATGTAAAATAAAAAGAACGTGCGTGTGTGCACGAGGAATATGTCGCGATCTCTAGGTGCGCGTGGGCACCGAATGTAACGGGCGGAAAGGAATGACGCGATGTACTTACCTTCACCCGAAGAAAAGCACGGAATGTGCAGTGGATTCTCCTTCCTTCTTACGCCAGCCGGCCGACGAAGAAGATTCGATGCCGGTTACCTTGCAAAATGGGAAAACAACAAGAACAGTGAAAGGGGAGGTTAGACTATGAAGGGTAGTAATGTAAGTGGAATGAAGTAGGGAAAACATGTAAATGAAGAGTAACACACCTCGTGGAGGTGGTGTTAACCCCTAGGGAGTGGGTGGGTGAAAGAAATGCTATGTGTGTGTGTGGAGGTGTGCGATGCATGTGCTAAACAACAAAAAAAGGGAATTCGAGGAGAGGAAGAGGTAGAATGGCGGTGTAGTCCGATGACGAAGTGTGGAGAGGAAGGAGGAGATGCCAGTGTAGCTTCCCGCCGCGCTCTAACACTCGGAAGCTCCGGTTCGCGAAGGAGATGGCGCAAAGGCGACGTATGCGTTGTGTCCCGCCTTCGGAACACGAGCTCCCGATCCAATGTAATCCCGCCTTAGAGGTTTGGAGAATTGGAGTTCGAAGGTCGGGGTGGGAATTTGGCAGGGCTTCTCCGTGGTTCGGATTGGATTCAAATGAGGATCTCTCGGGTTTGTATGTATAGCAAAAATCGCGTCCAATTCAGCAAACGTCTATTACAACTTAAGGGCGTCCGCTTGACAGGCCGCGATTCTTAAGATCGCTCGATTTGCACGCGATTAGACATTTTCATGATGATCGTAGCTGTAAGCTAGGTTCTGAATCGCGTGGGTGGCTGGCCGCATTTTCTTAGGCAAATCGAATCTTTGACAAAATCTAATCCTTGATTTGATACTTATAAAACGCGGTGTGCTGCCCAGACGTGCTTCAAACAGACATCATGATTTTCGACATGGCGTCCATTAATGGAGCTGATAGGGTGCGGTCAGAATCTTTGACTTTAAATTGCGGCGAGTCGGCAGGACGCACATTAATTGCGTCTAATTATCAAGACGCGGATCAACCCTGGGAAAGGGCGTCCGCTGCGTTGGCCGCGAATAGATGAAGCTCAATAGACCCTTTTGGAAAGAGATCTCAAACCCTAGAAAATCTAGAAAATAGGAAGATCACTCACGAGGTTAATGGAGAAGAGCCACTTCGAGGCATCACGACATAACATGGAATTTGCTCGATGTGTTGCCAAATTGACGTGTCTACACTCTATTAGCTAAATAGGAATGGGTTAAACAAATGGCCCATACATGAATTAATTGGCCAAAAAGCCAATAGCCCATCTTTGGATAGGAGATAATTAAGCTAAATTCGTACAAAAAATTAGTGATAATAGAAAAGGGTTAAGATAACTACTAATTAACCCATATTTATCCTAAAAAGAAGTCCTAATCCTATCCTAAGCCCTTGGCCACGAAATTAGACCTCTCCCCAAGCTATTTAGGTGGATAAATATTAGGAAATAGAGATAAATATAGAATTTTCATAGCTAGAGGAGAAGGAAGAGTTGTAAGTGAATAGGGACTCTTAAACAAGTAAATACCCCCCAATTCGTGTCTACCCACTCTAGATCGTTTTTGGAGTATTGGAGAACGAGGAGAGAATGCTTGAACGTGGGGAGCAAGAAGAAGGAGGCTTGGAGCAAGGAGGATTTGGCATTTTCGTCATCTTAAACCCTAGGATTTACATCGTGAAAAGGTAGGCAATCTCTCAGCAAAATCAAACCCCATGTTTGCCCCAATTTTTGTTGTGCCATGAAGAGTATTTCATGCTTCAATCTCTGTCATGAACATGTACCCGAACCTATTTGTTTGCTTTCATCCATGATACACTTGATTTCATGCCTTGCAAATTTCATCATAAATACTACATGATGTAGGAATCGAATGATCCCAATTCCCCCAATTTCCATCATGCATCCAATGCGAATTAAATTAGATCTATCACTATGCATATTTTAGGTCACCGAAAGTAACCTAATTAAAGCATATCCATTACTTGCCTATTTTCTAATTACTCATGCCTGTTGATACATCTACATGTCTATTTTCGTTTAAAACTAGTTTCATGATTTTTGGACATACATGTGATTTATATCGATTTTGAATGGCCCTGTATCAAGCAATGGGAGGAAGGACCGAGACCTAAAATGGGGCTGTTTCCCCTTTTGGGCTTTGGCCCGCCTTCTGAAATTGCGATGGCCCGACCCGTCGCGATCTCAAAAGGTCACGACGGGGCTGGGTGCCACATCTTGAACACGACGGCCCGACCTGTCACAGTTTCCGCCGCACTTATGGGCCTGGCCCGGTTTAGCAAATGCGACCGGCCCATCTGTCGTGACTTGAAACATGACGGGTACCCCCGTTGCGATTTCAATGTTGCAACCAGAACCCTAAATTTCAAGTATACCCCTGTTAATCATGCCATTTAATCCATGTTTAACCATAATTATATACTGTTGTAAACAGTTGCGACCTATTTACTAATATTGGGCATTAATTATATAAACTCCATTAAATAAAAGCTATGTGCACGATTATTCTTTTTCTTATGATTTCCTTACACTTGCACCACTAACATTAATATTTGCCATGAGACCCTATTAAAATTACTCAATAATATATCTTGTAATTAAGTGTAATTATTCACTTAATCTCCCTATTATTTTAATCACTTGTCTTCGTTTTATTTGCGCGTTTGTATACTGTTATCACGTCCCTTTGCCTACGAGCACTCGAGGTAAGACGGACAATGTTTTGTTACACCCTTCTATCTTGGCTTGGACCACCTCTCCATTGGGAATACTCCTGACCGGACCAGGGACTCCTTGTCAAGGCCTTCGTAAGTCTCCTTGGCTTTGGCAGACGTTCATTGCCGACGAGCAGGTTGTACCATCAAAACCCTTTACACCTTAGGATCAGTATGATCCAACGGCCTTAGTACGTTTCCTTCTTACCTTGGGATCACACCGGACCTCTGGCCTATGTCATGGCACAACTAGTGGGTGGTTGTGACTTCTACCGGACTGCCGACACACAACCTAGTGCCGTGCAACTATTACTATCGCTTGCTTTTCGTTGTTTTACGATTATGTCCCTACACTCATCTACTATCTCTATACTCTCATCTGTTCACATTCTTCTACACTCTCGCCTATTCGTCAATTACTCTCATCTATTCTTGGTACTTTATTGGACATACAATGATTGTCTAAGATAAGAAACATAACTAATGCTAGGCAATAGGGCCCGATCTGGTCCTGGGAGGTGCGCCCAAAAAGTGCTATTTGTCCATGGGAGTTAAAATGATCAGGATGTCGGCATTCATCCAGTGCTATTTATACTATCACGATTTAATCTATGACAATCAATCTAAGTGAAATCAATCCAAGTGCTATCAACAAGTGCTATCGTTACTAGTGCACTGTTGTGCTTACGTGCTATTTCGTTATATGGCCAATCCGTTATCATACTTATTATGCTATACTCTCATGAAAGTGCTATTATTTTCTCGTCATCCTGCTACCCTCGTTCTCTTTGACTATACATGACTATTCTCTCTAGTTATCCTGCCTTATAAGACATTATCACTTAAAACATACCTATTTGTATGTGATATTAAGTTCTACTGGGCATTTATCGCTCATCCTGTGATATTTATTTCATGTGTTTAGGTGAGTCTGATGGGGACTACCACACTCACGAGGAAGGGAATGAGGAGGAGCAAGAGTGACCAGCATTTCGACAACCTGTGCTTTTTAGTTAGTTAGTTAGTCTTTAGTTAGCCAATATGTATTAGTTGAATTTGAATAAAGTACTCTCTGAGCCCTAGTTTTGGCTCTGATTAGTGAATGTAATAGTTAGTTGATGAATTATTAATGAAGTGGGATTTTATTTGGCTTTATTCTAATTGTGGCAATGATTTGATGTTTATTTTCTCGCTCGATACTATTTATTTAACTGTAATACCACTCTGATATTCCGTGTTGGGGCGTTACAATCCACCCGCACAAACCCATAAGAAAACCCACGAGCACGGGGAGGATAGCTCGAAACCAAGCTCTATCTCCTCAAGACAGGAAGAGAGCAAGAGATCCCTACCTGCAATTGAAGAGCTAGACCCTGTTGGGGCCCTTCACGTCAGATTGGCCGCCTCCTCCTCGCTCCATGCCGCTCCAACGCTCCGTCCCGAGCACGTCGGCACCTCCACCACACCCAAAACACCTGAGAAGGGAGAGGGAAAGCTCCCCCACCACGGAGAGGGGGGAAAGGAAGGAGGAAGAGGATGAAAGAAGATGAAAGAGGTGACTGCATGCCTTAAGACCTCAGGACTGAGGTCGCGACATGGAGAGTGTCGCATTCGCACCAGAACGCAACAGACACCTTGTCGCCCTCTCAAAGTTTCGACAGACCTTTTGACAGGCAGATAGCCTCCAGACCACGTGTCACGCCTGTAGGTGCCTCAGGTGAACGCGACAACTGACACATCGCCTTCACACACAGGAGCGTAGACACGTGGCATACCAGCCAAGACAATCACGGGACGTGACACAGAGGCTGTCGCCTTCTCAACTAGAAGGCGACACAGATCCTGTCACG
>JACBKR010000155.1:0-42462 GCA_014218235.1 Colocasia esculenta | reverse complement strand
TCCAAGAAATAATTAAATGTTCATAAAAAAGGGATCTTTAGAATTTAGAATAAAACAGACAATGCCAAAAGCCCAGAGCACATCAAGTTCACTTCATTGATACGGTAGAAATAGGATTACATACGAACATAGACAGTCAAGTTGGATAAGTTCATGACACCTCATGCACTTTGATGACCACAACCACAAGCATCATTAATTGGCAGCAAGAAGTCCAACTTGCAGGGGAACATTGAGTAATTAAATAATTAAATGTCTTCTACAACAAGAGAATACATACCTTACATTACATATTCCCCTGTTAGTAGCAAATATAACAATTGGTGACAATGAACTCTCTAGAGCACGGTTAAGGTATGAAAAACATTCCATATCTAGCATGTGAACCTGGAAGAAACATGTAAACCATCATAAAAGTGTAATTATATGAATAGAAAGAGCAATAATATTGTCCCCATTGAAGTACCTCATCAATAAATAGGACGCCAGGGACAAGCTCTGCTACACCTTCATCAATATATCTGTTAACAACCTGAAATTGGTTGAGCAGTGTCCATCAAAGAAATGAATATATTTTTTAACTAAGAATACAGGAACTTCAACAATATTTCAAGGAAGTAATAGATTTCTTGTTCGGTGCAAATTCGAAGGTAATGAGAGATGCTTATTTTATGACACACCAACATTGGAGTACCAACCCTCTCAACAGATGACAAAGTAGAAAATCCCTAAAGGGCAGATTTAGGAGCCAAACCCTCATCATCTCTGGATACGTATCATGGATCAAGGTGATCTATGCCTCAAATCTACAGGATTGGTGCAATCTTCCTCAAGAAAATATGAATTTAGTATTTTCCAGGAATTTATGAAAAAAGTCGTGCACTGGCAAAGAAAATTGTGCTCAAAGTCAAACCTTATTTATTTCCTGTCGTAGTTTATCTGTGATTTCTGTCTTCCGGGGTTTCATCATCTGACCCATCAATGACAATATATCTTGACCTCCCTGTGGGCGAGCATTTGCAGCATCCAAATCATGTAATGTGACATCCTGATAGAAAGACAACAAATAACAATTACATCTTGATTTTCTATTAACAATCAAAGATATCTAAATCAGAAAAATCAAACTCAACTAAACCAAAGATGAAGATGTTTGCTTCGGTTTAAACAGGTTTTATAATTTTTATTCATGTAAAGATAAACAATAGTGATGTAATGGTAGCATCTATGAACATATAAACTGGAAGAATAAATTTTCATGATATTATGCCCACATATATATGCAAATGATATTATGATAGTAAATATTTATGGAAGTACATGCAATAGGAAATAGTATCATTTCTTTGGTTGTCTGGTTAGACTTGGACTGAAATTTTTTGGAAGTCAGAACCCGACCAAATCAATCTTCTCTTCCTTTTCAAATCAAACAAAATTCTGGAAGTGGTCAAGAAGACTATGAAAATCTTCAGTCAATAATGCAAAAAGAGAAAAGGTCATTTATTCTTAAAATAAAATATCGAAAGGAAATATCAATAAATGTTGTTGTCATTCAATGATTCAAATGAATAAGATATGAAGCTGAAAGCATCAATATGCTTAACATTGCTCATAATTTCAGTGTACTATTGACACCACAATTATAAATGCTTGATTCAATGATTTCAATCTGCATATTGATGGAAAGTGCCAAATAACCAACTGACTGGAATATGTCAGATCTATAGCATCAACACAAGAAATTCATCTACCAATGAAGACTGAATGCTAGAACTGACAGACTACATTCTCTTCTTATGGAACCTGCAGCAGGTTCAAAGCAAACTAAAGATTGGCAGGAAGGCTGGATGACAGCGATAATTGGAAAACAAGGGTTACAAGATGAGAAGAGTTTGGTTAGTAATTGCAGAGACATTCACAAAGAAGAGAACCAGTAGAGACATCCACAGAACATGAATTTATTCTGGCTTATAATTGATTTCCTCATTCACAGCAAGGTACAAAAAAATGGAGATATAAAAGCATATTATCTGGTTCAAATCTCATCCACTCATAGGATTAGTGACTTGACCTATGCAGGAGAAAACAAGAGATAAATCATACCTGCACTATCTCCTTCTTTTTGTGGACCTCACCCTTGGGGAGTGGAACATACTCTTCTGCTTCAAGATCAAATTCAGTAGCAAAAGCATCACTTCTACCAACTCTCTTGACTGCACCACTATTTGCTTCAATATATATGACATCACCTACAGCAACCTATAAATCAAATTAATAATTTAGCATATCAATTAGAAATCTAAAGTAGAGAAAATTTTCATAATTTCTGACATGGTGAAGTTCTTTGAAACTTTCAGTTGAAACAGACGGGCAGAATATTCTTCACAGATATGCATAAAAAATGTAAATAATTCATCAGTGACGACTTTTCTAGCAAACCAAGCCAAATTCCCACAAGGTAGTCACAGATAGGAAGCACCATTGCTACGTTCAACCACCTATCAATTGTCTTGAACTGTAATACAGTAATATACATTTGGATGTAAAGTATCAAGTATGCCCTTTAAAAGGTGATCATCACTTTATTCGGGTTATTAAAAATGTAGATGACTGTCACAAATGAACAAGAATAAAAAATGAGATTGTTTACCTTTTCCTTTATTAAGGCATCATAAATAGTTGGATCCAACTTCAGCTGCTTGGTTCCTTTTACTGTTTTAAGCCCAATAATCACGTGACTAATGCTTTTCCATAGCCACCCATGGTGCTCTCTGTTTCCTCTGGTGAGAGTTCAGTTACCTGGCAAAAATAAATCTCACTTCATGATAACCGAATCATGTCCATCATTTTCATGGCATACATTAAAAATAAACTTGAAAAGCAAATTTTTTGTTAGAGAGATGAAAGCAAAGAGGCATCTCAGAGACATGCAAGCAGTTGATGTACCTCTCCTTCGTAAACCTCCTTATTTTCTTTGATACGCAGACCGATAGACCTGCGGAAGTTTTCCATAAGCACTTCAGTTTTCTTGACCTCCGATGAGTAGACCTCTGATCCAACCATTGGACAAAAGGGAACCTGTGGTTTGTCTCAAATTATTCAACTGATATAAAATATAGTCTAAACAATTGAGGGGGCAAATGCCATTTTCAATCAGTATCCAAAGGACATCAACAAAATCACTTAACCATCAAGTGTCAGTTACAGCTAAACAGGTAAGCAAGCGCAAAACCCTTAGAAATGGTCTACAGGTCAAGTTAAAGTGGCTGAGTGTAGAGGGTGGGGAGAAGGAAATGTTGAGAGTGAAAACATGTAAGATGATTGAAGATGTAAATTTAAGGTTGCTCAATTTTGACTTCAATATCATGGATTCAGACCAGAAAAACAGCCTCCTTCCAAAAAGTAAGAGTAAGGCTGTATGTTATTGACCATACCCCCTTCATGGTGGAACACTATGGCACTGGGCTGAATTGAAAATGTAAACTACATGACATATATAACGGCAGAAACACAATTGATTCAAGTGAAGTACCATCAAACATGTATCAAGACTTCTACCAATAATTACAAGACAAACAAAGAGAAAGTTTATCACCAAAGGTTTCTTTTTTTGATTGGTAAATCCCCATGAAATACATGTCAACATAAAAGCATACATGTTACTCCAAGGACTGTACCTTGCTTCCCAGTTCTTGTGATATCCCAAGAGCCAATGCAGTCTTCCCTGTGCTGGGGCCCAGCAAGTAAAAGTGCACGTCCTGCCATCTTCTTTTGCTTGATCATATCAACAACAAGTCCAGCAGCTTCTCTGGCACCAACTTGGCCTACAAAGCCTGCAGCCATGGGAATTGCCTCTCCACTAGACTGCAAGAAATCTAAATCGTCAAACTGCAAGCATCTCTAACAATTCAAGACACAGAATATCACACAGAAATTCAAAAGCATATAAATAAAAAATACTAATTGTCACAGGTTCCCACTAAAATTTCATACCATGTCAAAAGTTCATAAAACTCTTAAGCCCTCCAAAAACTAGGAAACTACTCCTATTTTCCTTCTCTAACAAGTTTTTCACAAAAGCCAAAACAGCTGATACCAAGTCTATATCGCCCCACCATCTTAACTGAATTCTCATGTCCAAAACTGGAATCAAGGAAAGACGTCTAACATATTATATTAGAAAATGAAATGGAAGGCTTATGCACATGGAATTAACCTTATATTGTCAGAACCAACATCCAACAGAACATAGTAGTAGAAACCATGGTTTTCCGAATCAGGGAGAATCGGCCCAATTCGGGCGAATCGGAGCGTATCAGAGAAGAATTGATCCCTGATGCACCAGATTCGGGCCGAATCGATTCATATACATATTAAATTATATATAAAAATAAATAAATAAATATATATATACAACATTACAATACAAACACACACACACATCCATATATATATATATATATATAGTAAATTAACGTATACAATCATATGTATAAATATTAATCTATGTGTACAAATATATGAGCATTAATTTATGTATGCAAAATGATATGTGTGTATATATATAACCATTAATTTATCCAGTGAATCGGCCTGAATCAAACCAAATCGGGGCGAATCAGGAATTTCCCAATTCGTCCCCCGATTCCGATCCTGCCAACCCTAGTAGAAACACCACAGTGTGAGAAAAGGAAAACACAGAACTGCGAGGAAAGTCGCTTGTTGAGTGAAAGTATATGGACAATTTTGGTCCAACTAAACCTGTGAAACTATCTACCATAACCCATTCTAAACCAAGTTATGAGCAAACAGCTCTAGCAAACTGAAAGAAACATAATGCACTTGAGAATAATTTCAGCACGGGTCAGACTGACATGGTCAACATCAAGCATACAAGGACATATATAACAACTATCTAATTCTATGTGCCACATTGTAAGAAACTATTATTGTAAGCAAGGTTTGCCATGCCACTATGTACAGCTTGGCGAGCCCCTGGCATGGTCGATTCGATCTAGTTTATTTTGTTCTTTGTTTATTATATTATTTTATTTTATAACTGTATTGTCCAGATCAAACTGTACCACATTGGTACGGTTTGTATCATGCCAGGGCGAACTTGGCACAGCCGAGTCGCCCGGCACGGCAAACCTTGATTGTAAGTCAAATTTATGACCTTAAGTTATTAACATAAACATGAGGACCCGCTGTGCAGCAGGTCTGCAGTGTAGAGTAACATCGTGAATGGTATGTTAAGAGCTAACCCTAACAAAATCCAATTTAAGGTTTGGCTACTATCTTCATAGCCAAAGTTTAAGGTCAGACCTCAAGGCCGAGGCCCTTGATATGGGTATGAGTGGCGATTCTCTGCTTCTTTGTGGTGGACTGCACCTCTTCTATCTTCATCGTCATCTCCCTATCACTTCAAAGATTGCTCCTTTCGCCGAAATGTGGTCTCCTCGCAGCAACAAAGCACAGAGGGATGGAGACGAGGGGGCAGCAGCCAACCCGGCGTAAGCCAGCAGGCAGTGCACCTTCTCCCTTTCCCTCAATAAGCTGCAACATGGCCAAATTTTATTGTACATTAGCTCCAATAAGAATTAAAATACTGTGGATTGAAGACCCAAACGCATGAGCCATGGCGTAGACATTTGAGGCGGTGCTTTAAACGAGATTTAAGAAGAAAACATGAAAAAACAGATAACAGGTAAGGGGAGATGGACTGACAGAAGGGAGAGGGCAGAGGGGGAGGGGAGACGTGAGGTAAGCACCTGAACCTGCCCCCCCCGGATCAAACACACACACGCACACACACGGACGGAGGATGGCAGGCGGAGGCGGTCGGGAGCGGTCCAACAGTTCGTCCAGCGAGGCCCTACTTAACCTCTCCCTCCTCATCCAGCCGCTGCACACACACACACACACACACACACACACACACACACAGAGAGAGAGAGAGCATACTGCCGGTGCCGGTATCTGCCGAAGACGACGGACGTCGCCGGAGTTGGAGGGGAGATCACCGTGGCCGGCTTCGAGGGGCTTAGGGTTTTTGGCTTGCGCCGGCGTGGGCACCAAACGGAGGGAAAAGAAACCGAAGACATCCAATTTGGACGCTCTGGACCCGCCGACCTAGTTATGTCTAAATTAATAAATTAGAAAAAATAAGTTAAATTAATTAAAAAATTATCAAATATTTAATTTATTTTTTAATTTTTAATAAAATTATAACTTATTATAATAAGTGCTATCTTCTATTATAATATACATTAAACTCTGTTATAATAATAACATCTCATATTGAAATTATTAATTAATTTACCCAAAAAATATTCCAGACTCTACGTCACTGTTTCACTTCTTTTTTTTTTTCTTGCAACTTAATTATCACGAGTTTTATCATTTGAGATAAAAAAAATTATAATATAAAAATAATTTAATGACATAATTTTGTAATAGATATATTTAACACCACTCACGTGACATAAAATTTAAAGTGTCATATAATACTTTAGAATTGATGTTATGAGTAGTGTCAAATGAATTTGTTATTAAATCATTTTCTTTATAATATAGTACTTCTAAATTTATGATTACATCTATGTCCATATTCACGTCTATATCCTTCCAACTTAATCAAGCGTTCGTCGGCGCCAAACATGTAGTGACCACCGACAAGCACGGCGGGCACATCCGAGTGGGCCCACAAGTGAGGGTGGGCCCACAGAACCCATTCGCAATTGGAAAGCCCACCGCCTGCCGAAGTGGTAACGGCCGTTTATGCTAACGGCGTGACTGGGGCCGGGCTACCTGCCCCGGTGGCGGACGGAACGAAACGGCGAGGCCCATCCCAACGTCAGTATGCGTATAACCAATGTGCCAACCAATGGGAAATCACCACGATGTTTGGGTGGGGAAGCGAGTAGGTGGGGTCCACTCGCTTCAAACGATAAAAGAAGAGGGGACGTGGTGTGGGGGGCTTCCCTCCGGATCTGGTGCGCGGTTCGTCGTGGTGGTGGTGGGCGGTGCTCCTCCGAGATCCCTCCCTCTCTCTGCTCCTCCTCCCCCCCCCCGCCGGCGGCGCTGTTCCACTCTCTCCCTCGCCTCTTCCCCCGAGGTAAGCGATCGTCTGCCCTTTCTCCTCCTCCTTCGTCCTCTCCGTCTCCCTCACTCTGTGCGTCTCCAATGCGGTTTGCGAGGAGACATCGGTCACGGTCTGCTGCTTCGATCTGTTTCTTTTCCCCCGTTCATCCGCTTTCTGATAGCTTATTTCGGTTGTTCTGAGGGATCTCTTGGATTTTTCATGGAACTATGGTTGGATCTTAGCTGAAATGGTGGGATCCGTGTTGGTCCTTTTTTCTTCGTTTGTTTCTTTAAAGGAATTTGATCTAGATCTGCTAGAATTCCCTTCTAGGTCGGTTTTGGGGAGGTGTAACTTCAAATTGTCTTCGTTTCGTTTTTTTTTTTTTTTCCCCCTTTGTTCGTGTGTGGTGATCATTCAGCTGGTTGTGGATTGTGTCCGTGCGATCTAGATCGTATGAGGTGGTTCTCGTTTCTCGCAGTTTTTCCACCTATTTGGTTGGCTTCTTGTGGTGGGTGGCCTTTACTTTTGGTTTCTAGGTTGGCGGATGGCAAGGGGGTTGTTGTATTATTAATTCGTCGATAATTTGATGTGGATTGTTATTTTGGGTTCAATCATGTACTTGTCGGTGGATCTGAGATGAGGCAGTTGGATCAACGGTCCTTTCTATTACAATTTGCAATTCCAAATTTCTACTAGGCAAAGTTTAAAAAATGAAGAAAGAGAGCATCTTTTCTTAGCAACAGGAAGTTGATGTTTTGTGACAATTTTTATTCGGTCTGAAAGTGATTACAGGGGGCATATTCCGATGAGGTGATCAAACTGCAATAATTTTTCTGGTTCATCTTATTGGCAAATGCCGTCAGATGGCAGTTCTTATAAACCTAATATCCTTCCTTCTTAAGTTCTTTGGTTCTGATACTATGGGCATGGATATGTAAACTATCACCCTGAAGACCTTATGAATGAATTAAAAATGCTTTCATAGAAGAGAGGGATAGGGATAAGTTTCTTTCCTTTGGTGACAACAATGAAAATACACGTAGAGATTTCATGGTAGATGCTCTATTGAATTTACTATGAAGCCAGTTGACTACTATTTGCTTTAATTCTTGATTTGGTCAAAACGTAGAGTTGCATAGTTTTTTGCGATCTCAGATCAATTTAGTTATAGAGCTTCTGTCCTCTTGGTCAGACACAAGGATGGGGCTGTCTTTCACCAAGCTATTCAGCCGGCTTTTTGCCAAGAAGGAGATGCGCATACTGATGGTTGGTCTTGATGCTGCTGGTAAAACCACCATTCTTTACAAGCTGAAGTTGGGAGAGATTGTCACTACCATTCCCACCATTGGTATGCATTGTTGGATCGATTCAGTTGTGGATGTAAAAGGAACATGCCTTTGTCATTGTGTTCGTCACTAATCTCTTTGTGAGGAAGGAGATGCACATCATTTTCAACCTCTTAATGTTCTGAAAGTCATTGCATTTCTTTGCCAGGTTTCAATGTTGAGACTGTGGAATACAAGAACATTAGCTTTACTGTGTGGGATGTTGGTGGTCAGGACAAGGTATCTATTTTCTCATCATTTCTGTGATGTGCATGCCTTTTTTTTTCCTGTCAGGAAATTTATGTACGACTTGATGTTTGTACTCATTTCTTATTTCCATAGCCATCGTTTTTCCTTTTTGATGATATCTAGGAATTTTGCTGTTTCTGTTTCAATACCGTAAGATTCAGAATCAAGGGTTTTTCTGTGTCAATTGCTTTTCTAACTTTCTAACTGATGACTCCATATTTGAAGAAAACTAAAATAGATGCATTCAAGACCAAGGTTGCAAAGATTGGAGACCCTGATCAGATCCTGGCCACTCCTACCTGGCTCCACCTTGGCTTGGAGGCCTTATCTATAGCACTCAACTTTTGTAGAAATTGGCTTTCTCCATCTTCCTAAATTTGTTTCCCTGAATGCTTCTGTATCAGATCCGTCCTTTGTGGAGGCACTACTTCCAGAACACTCAGGGGCTCATCTTTGTGGTTGATAGCAATGACCGAGACCGTGTTGTTGAGGCTAGAGATGAACTTCACAGAATGTTGAATGAGGTGAAATCTTGCAGCCTCCTTTTATATCCAAATTGCTTTCATGGGAACTATGCTTTTAGTAATACATATTATCCAGATTCATGACTCATGGGTGTTTCCTTTTCTTAATAGTACCTGTTTTCTTTAAGCTTTCTTGTGCAATCAACTTAGGGCATACCATGTTGGAGTGTGCCCATCTTTTTGTACAAAGGGTTTTGTGATCTTTCACTCCTATAGCTGTAAATTCTCTTCTTTGTTCTAGTAATAATGTGGTTCAATGCAAAGGGAAGATGGTCTTTTTGTGGACACTTTCAAAATCATTATATGGCCTTCGTTCATGTCCTTATTTTGTAATGAGTTGGTCTTCTGTTGGCAGGATGAGCTGAGAGATGCTGTGTTGCTTGTATTTGCAAACAAACAAGATCTCCCCAATGCCATGAATGCAGCTGAGATCACAGACAAGCTTGGCCTGCATTCCCTTCGCCAACGCCACTGGTAAAAATTTAGATCTTGTATTACACCGCCACTATATAAAAGGTTACCATGTTCTTGTATTATGCCTGCTGTATGTTGGGCCTTTTGATCTGAGTCTGCACATCTCATCAATTGGAAGAGGTCTTCCAATAATTCTCGTATTAAGTCTGCTGCTACGTAAAATTGCATTTTCTTGCCTTGTGCCTGCTGTTATGTTGGGTCTTTTGATCTGTATGTCTGTATATATCATTCCCAGTACGAGTTAATAAAAGTAATAACTGGAACTTATCCATCTTTTCAGGTATATCCAAAGCACCTGTGCCACGTCCGGAGAAGGTCTATACGAGGGACTGGACTGGCTCTCGAACAACATTGCTAACAAGGTCTGATGCTAAAAAGCTTTTCAATTTCTTGGCCGTTCTTGTGAAGCCAGTCTCACTTTTTTTTCTCCCCTTTTTTCCTTTGGTTGCAATATAGGCCTAGGCGTGCTGCTGTCATCAGATCAGATCTCGTTTTCTCAACCTGGTTCAAAACAGTACTATTTTGGGGTTTGTTCTGTCATTATATAGGGGAGAGAAGGATGGGTGGTGGAGTGGTGCTTTACTGATCCACTCATCTCTGTGCCCAAGTTTTACAACATATGTCATTTTCTACCTGAACTATAATAATTCGGAAATTTGTTCCCTTTCACAGTTTGGAGTCTCACTCTTGAACTATATATTCTCACACTGTTGTCATTTGCTTCACAAAGTAGGAATCACTTTAATTAATCCTACCCTTTTGTGGATCTACAGTTATTGGTTGCTATGGTCAATTTTTGGAAGCTGAATTGCCGTGTGTTTCTCTCGAGTTATGCCACACTAGAGAGACTTGGGTGGGTGGTGTTGATAGATGAGAGAATATCTATTGTACTTTCTTAATATATTTTGGATCTCACTCTCACTCATTGGCTAATGTGTTATATATATTGTATCTATCTAATAAAAGGGCTAGAGTATATCAGAAGTGCATTGAGAAAATACAATAAATATTTTTCGATAGACAATTATACAGACAATTATGAGGTCTCGGGCGGTTGAATTGGAAACAATAAAATCGAGCTGAATTGTAAAAGAATAATTTTATTAGCTGAGAGTTCCATGTACCATATTTTAAATGTTTGTTCGTTAATAAAATTGTTTTCTCTGCAACCCCCTCACTCCGAGATACAGATGACTCAGATGAGAGATTTGACCAGTGACCTCGGTGAAAGGAGTCAGGCCTTGGGCGCGCTCGTGTGGCGACCACGATGCCAGGGGGAAAGGGTCGTCTCTCGGGTACTTGCAGTAAATTTACATAGCAGTTTGTGTGGTATCTTACTATATTATTACAGTGTAATAAATTTACATGACATTCAGCAATGCATCATGTGGAGGTTAGTAGATAGGAGCAGAGATAATTGGCAGTGGAATTTAAAATTATTATTTTAGAATTTTTAAATTTTATATTTTGAAGTTTAAATTTTATATTTTATATTTTTATTATTAAAAATTAGTAAATAATTTTAAATTTTAAAATAATATTTTAAAATTTAAAATTTGATATTTATATTTTAGAATCTAAAATTTATATTTTAAAACTTAATTCAATTGCCGGCCGCATTTGTCATCAGCCACTAATTTGTTGCCGTCAGTCGTCGCCACTGACTGTCTCGTTGCTCCCCTTAACATCTCTCGTGATTTGTTATGTCACTATTCAAGTGTACTAACTACTTTGTTTTAAGTGTATTAATTTTTTCTCCCAATAAGTAGATGCCATGCATGCTGCAATATCACTGTCCAAATGCAGTGAATGCACTTGGTCAATTGCATTAAGCTTTTGTCTCAAAGAAATGGCAGGGTCAATCGGTTCTTGTTCACACATACGTGAATCTCTTCCTTCGTTAGAAATAGCACAACAAAACTGGGAAAAAGGGGGCACTCGACATCCTCCGAAGGACCCAATGCCCATCACCAATCGACTGTATAATGTTGTCAACCATCAAATCAAATAACAGCATCACAAATCCACTTGAGCATACAGCTAAATCGAGATAAAAATATGGCAGCATCCGAACACATTTTGAACTTTTCCTCGGTTAACTACGTCAACCGCCATTTTCTATGGTCAAGTTTGGTATCAGCCAACCCATCCCCTTCGGACAGACTTGGATCATAGGGTTCCTTTCAACCGTGAGAAAAGATTCTGAGGCAGCCAGATACCATCCATCTTAAACACATATACAGGTCAAAAATTTTATAATTCTCACTTACATATATTTGAGATAGATAATATCATCCGTCACAAAACCCGACCAACAAGTCTTTCTATTCAACCCATACGATGTCAATGGATGTGTCAAACAGCTAAGTCAGGGTTTATCAAAAGCAAGAACACCAAATAATCGAGTAATCAACACCATTGTTCTAGCTGGACTTATCCGGTCAACATATAATATCTCTACGCATCATGATGAAGAATATTCTGAATTTTGATCCATAACTTGGTTTCACAAAATACCATAAAACAGTACTTCGCCTATCATATGAATCGAGTACTTTATGGAGTTTTAACAACAGAGTTTCCTTGGCAAAACTATGCAAAGAAGACGTACCCCATCCAAACCATTGAACTATCCCAATCAGGTCCAATGACAAGCTCTAATGCTACGAAACAAAAAAAAAAAGAGAGAGAGAGAGAGAGAGAGAGAGAGGAGAGAGAGAGAGGATTTAATGCAGAAATATCATTGAATAGTTCCACTGACAATTGGAGTCATTTAGGCTGCTCTAGTCTCCTGAGATTATACAGACAGAAAATCAGGGAAAAGAGGAAGGAATCCAAGTAGAAGTATGGACAAAACATGAAGGAATAAAAAATCTATCACCGATACATGTTAATCTGACAGAAATATTATGTAATAGCCAGGAGACGTATCTTCTATTCTCAAAAGTTACAGACTTTTAACATCAACATTGACAGACAACATATTCTTGAAATAGAGAAAACAAAAACTAAAAAACAAAAATGACCCACGAAATGTCTTACACAGCGATCTATCTTTTAGTTTCCAATAGTGTGCTCAGAACTAGCCAAGAAAATAGAAACAAAATTGTCTGGTGAAGGTCGATTCTGTCTGAGAATATCGCCGTAAGGCCCCGCTTTCCCCAGCGCAGCATCATCTTTAAAAGACAAGATTTCTAGGTGGTCCAGCTGAAGTTGCCTCTTTATCAAGTCAGCATTTTCATTAAGAACATCTATTTCACCAAATGGCAGCCTCAGATCCAAACCCTGAGGGCCAACATATATCACTTCATCCGTCTTAAACTTTAAAAAGGCATACACTCTTTCTGTGGCTGCTTAAATGTCCTGTTCTCAATTTCAACTCCCTTTAATACCTCAAGGATCTCATGATCAGGTGCAAAACAACGAAGACCATGATCATACTTGCTCTGAAGTATCCTCAGACAACCTTCCTTCCAACCATCATACTCCTCATTTACATAGACTAGACCAACTGTCAGCTTCTTTTCCACCGCTGGGGCAGTTGCAACCCCCTTCTTAGGTTTCTTTGAACCAAATTCTTGTTTCTCTTTGAGCTTTCTCATCAAGACTATGGTATCTTGCAAGTACTTGTTGGCACGTTTGAGAGTGAGATCAGGAGCATCTCCTTCAGGCCAACTGCAGTCACAATACAACAAATCCATCCTTCTGCAGTAATCCTTCCACACATGTTCTGCATAATGGGGACAAATAGGAGCAAGCAGCCTCGTCTGGACATCCATAAAACGCCACAATAAATCACGATTCATGCCACCTATACCACAAGAGAGCCTATACTCATATCTTGCAGCCTGTAGATCATAAAAGCCCACCTTTAGTGCTTCCCTGAACATGAAATCAGCATAGTGCTGTTTAGCCAGCTTAACAGCAATGTTAATTTCATTTGCAAATACATGATCTGCATAACTAGAGGGAGGACCACTCTCAAAGTTGCAGCATTGGCAGTGTCTGTGACAAATTTGCTCATCCATTCCATCCCCAGCATCAGCAAGGGAAAATCTTGTAGCATCTGCAGAGACTCTTCTATGGACTGCTTAAGTGTCTTGAAATTTCCAGTTGACTTTGACATCTTCTCAGAACTAAGCATATGTGTCCATTGCACCGGAATCCACGGGGCCAATGGTGTTCAGGAAGAAGTGCAGTGTGGTTGTAGATACATACGTGAGATGATTTTGAATAAGGTCTTTAGTCATAGTTGTCAAGGCGGACGCTTCCTTAGCCGTCAAGGCGTTCTTTAGCCGCTTTAAAATACCCCGCCTTTCTAAGAGTAGAAAAGGCGCCCCAAGGCGGCCAAACCCGTTAGGGGTCCGCAATATCCCGCTTAGACAATAGGTTCAGGTCGATTTTCAAGGTTGAGTCCAGCCCGATTCTAAGAAACATCTTATTTATCTGAATATCATTTAAATAAATATTATAATTTGTTATTTTATTTACTTAAGATATTACATGTAAATAAAGAAGTACGCCCTATTTGAATCCAATAAAAATATCAAAAAAATCATATCTCTTACAAAAAAAAGTCAACTCTCCATCGAAGAAGAAAATCACCATTTTGGTGATTTTAGCGAAATGCTAACTTCTAATATCTCGTAATTTGACCTATCTAAAAATTTGATAATTCAAATAAAATATATGGAACACTAAAAATCTAAAGTTCGGTAAAAAAAGTCAAACGTACATGTGACTTCTCCAAGGGAGCCGCTCTCCTACTGAAACCCGAAGTTGACTTTTTTCATTAGGAGAGCGGCTCCCTTGGAGAAGTCACATGCACATTTGACTTTTTTATCAGACTTAGATTTTTAGTGTTCCATATAGTTTATGTAAATTATCAAATTTTTAGATAAGTCAAATTATCAGAGATTAGAAAATTAGCATTTCGCTAAAAATCACCGAAATCGCGATTTTTTCTTTGATGATGAAAGAGTTGACTTTTTTGTAAGAGATGATTTTTTGATATTTTATTAGATTCAAATGGGGGATACTTCTTTATTTACATGTAATATCTTAAGTAAATGTAACATTTACTTAAATGATATTCAGGTAAATAAGTATGAAGAAGAAACTGTGTTCCCCTATGGGTAACACACACACACACAAACATACACACACACACACACACACTATATATATATATATATATATAGTTTTATAGGGTCTTGGGAGTAATTTTTAAAAAGGTGATTTCTATCTAAAAAATTATATTATGTTCTCTTTTAATTTAAAATTTAAAATTAAGAAAAACAGTTCTTTACTGTTTGGCCGGAACTATTTAAAAATTATGGAAGAGGGAGGGGGGGGCCAATGCGCAGGGGCGAGGGGAGAGGGTGGGACGCCGGGGCCGGGGGGGAAGGGGGGGGTGCGCAGGGGCGAGGGCGCCGGGGTGGAGGGGAACGGGGGGAGGGGTGCGCAGGGGCGAGGGAGGGAGGAGGGGCGCCGGCACTGGGGGGAGGGGTGCGCGCAGGAGCGGGGGGGGGGGGGGGGGGGGGGGGGGAGGGAGGGAGGAGGGGCGCGCCGACGTTGTTGGGGGGGGGGGGGGGGGGGAGGAGGGGTGCGCGCAGGAGCGGGGGGGGCGGGGCGCAGGGGTGAGGGAGGGAGGAGGGGCGCCGACACTAGGAGGGGGGGGGAGGGTGCACGCAGAGGAGTGGGGGGCGGGGTGCAGGGGCGAGGGAGTGAGGAGGGGCGCCGGCGCTAGGGGGGAGGGGTGCGCGCAGGAGCGGGGGGTGGGGGGCGCAGGGGCGAGGGAGGGGGGGGGGGGGGGGGCGAGGCGGGGGGGAAGGGGGGTGCGAAAGGGCGCCGAGTGGGGGGAGTGGGGGGAGGAGGGCGAGGGAAGGGGGGGAGGGGTGCGCAGGGTGGCTGGGGGGGGGGGGGGGGGGGGTGGCGCCGGAGTGGGGGGAGGAGGGCAGAGGGCCGCCGGCCAGGGGGGGGGGGGGGTGCCTAGGGAGGCGGGGAGGGCGCAGAGGGGGGGGAGGGAGAGCAACGAGTGTTTTGAAAAAAAAAAAACAGGTGAAGATTTGTTTTTTTTAGAGAGAATTTTACACAGGTAAATTTCTTCCTAAAAAAAAAAATTATGTTACCAAACATGTATAGTGAGCATCTTCTTTTATTTTTAATTTTAGAGAATAAATAGGTAAAAAATTACAACAAATATCTTATTAAGTGTGTTAAGATATTGCACTTCTTATTTTTATTTAACTATTTACAGCGTATGTGTATTACTGGTTTGTTTTAAAAGTTGAAATTAGTTTTCTAATGATAGAATGATATTTGCACTTTTGTCTATTTAATGTGCTTATTTATTTGAAGATGTCAATTTAGATTTTTATGACTTATGATATATAATGTGAGTTTGTTTACTTGTAGTTATTTTTGTTACTTTCATATATTTTGACCTTTTTATTGTGACATTTTATTTTTTACAAGTATTTTTTTTGTGATACATAGCTATTATTATATTTCTCAAATTTATGTATTATTTTTATAATATATCTACCATATTATGATATGTCATTGTCTTTATGCCAGTCATATTATTATTTTTTTTATTGAATTTTTATCATTATATAATTTATAGATACATAAATATCATGTAAGAGGAACACTTGAAAACAACTCATACTTAGGGTCCATTTGGTACTTGTAAAACATTTCATAGGGAAAACTTTTTTCAAGGATTAGCTTTTACATGGAAATGAAAATCACAAGTATCCATTGGTGTTAGGTAAATATAAAGTTGTATGAAGGGGTATGAGATTTATGATCCACACAAATAAGGGAGAGTCATATACTTCTGTGTACTAACAATATTCATCATTTTTTTATTTTTTATTTTTTATTTTTAATATTTTAAAAAATTAAAAAAATAGATAACTAATGAAAAACATGTAACTTGACAAAGACAATTTAAAATAGGAGAAATAAAATAAAAACACAATTTGAATGAATAGTATTCTATAGATATTTTAATAAAAACATATAAATTAAATTAACTAATAAAAAATAATTAAACTTGACAAAAATACTTAAATGAGTGGAAAAAAAATAAAAATATAATTTACATGAATAGTGTCAACAAACATCACTGTAGATGTACCCATAAAATGACAATCCGCCTAAAAACGGCGGATGCCAAAATCCGGGTTTTTGGGGATGATCTTTTACAGATTTTAGTTTTACAGGATTCCAAAGGACTTAAAAATAAAGTTTTCTTTGGAAAACTTTTTCCAAATGAAGTTTTACGTCCAAACAAACGCACCCTTAGGGCCAGTTTGGGAGGGGGGTTACCCATGGGTAACTCCAAGTTACCCATGGGTAACCCCCCCCACGGTTTGGGGAGGGGGGTTAAGGTTGCCCATGGGTAACCTGCTTTTTGCAGGTTACCCATGGGTAGTGCTGCCCCACCTCAAGAGGTGGGGCAGCGCTACCCCCCTGGGTAGCTTTTTTTTTTTTTTCTAAAAATTTTAAAAAAATATTTATTAAATTGTAAATATTATTTTAACTATGTATATGTAAATTTTTTGTATTTCTTAATTACAAAAGAAGATAACTTGGGTCAAAGTGTTAAGTTGACTTAAAAAAAAAGAAAGTGGGTAATCTAACCAAGTTATCCATGGTTAGAGGGGGTAAGTTGTCAAAGCAATTTTGGGTAAATTTGTGGTTAAGCAACCCATGGTTAAACTACCCATGGGTAGTTTAACCATCAATCAAACTAGGCCTTAGTTCCATCATAAACGCCTAGGCACGCTTAGGCAGGCGCCTAAACGCTTAGGCGATCCGAGACCCCAACTACGTCTTGGTCGCCTGACGCCTTGACAACTATGGTCTTTACCTGACACGTAAATCAAATGGATACCAATAGTTGAACTCTTGCTTTATCATGTTAAGAAGCGATGGAGGAATGTCTGTTTGAGGGGACGGCCACCCCACCCTGAAAACATAGTCCCAAACTTCATCTGTCATCTGCTCTGGCTTGATTGAAGAAGAATCAGACCCATACATATCTCCATTCTGAAGAATATGTGCAACAGTGTAAAATGCCATGTAAAGAGTGGAGTCAGAAAGAGATTCAACAAGGAACTGTTCATCCCAAGGAATGCGGGTTCCTAGTCCAAATGAATGGGAGCATGCCCACTGGTTCAGCCAGCTCAAAGTATGTTCAAAACCGTGTCGTGTTTCATCACAGTATAGATTCATCTTGGACAGACATTCCTCAGCCTTTGTCTTCCATTCTTCTTCACCGTATGTTATGTACCATTGAATTGATCTGTGAGAGCTACAACACATTCATCACCTGATCTCGACATCACCCTCTTCTCAGGCTCATATACATCACAGCCTGGCCCATTTCCAGTAGTGCACTCTTTATCAGCGGTTTAGCTTCTTGGACCTTTCTTCCATTGAATTCCCCTACCAGCATGGTCCCTCAGTGAAACCCTTCAGATATGTGAGCCTTTGGCCTCTGCAAGCTTATCTTGTCATTTTGGCTCCTAATCTTAAGATCAACGCACACTTTTTCAGCAGCCTTGTCACCAAATTCGGGTATATTGATAATGGTATAACATCAAATGGCAAAACCCATTCATACTTTGACCTGAGGGCGGGGTTGGCCTTCAGGTCATGTAATGCCATGTAGTCATCAGGTGAATCACTTGGCACGCTGGTCACAATCCCGGTACCTTTGTCTGTTAAGATAGTAAGCATGGGAAGTGAGTAGATAACTAACCTTATGAAAGACAGAGGGGAGCTTAAGGCCAAGCCAATCAAATCATGCCCGCTAAGCTCAACAAGGCAAGTGGGTTTCTCTGGCACTCGGGACAGCTTCTGGTATGCAAGATTAAGTGCAGCTCTCTCTGTAAGGATGAAAACTTCAGTGTCATTGATCTCAAAGGCTCCATATTTGCCATCTGGTAGCACCCAACAGTTCGTCTGCCCATACATGGTCTCAGGTCTCAATGTTGCAGCAGCCAAAAACACCCTCTTGCCTTCCAAGGCCTTCATCTTCGATGTGAAAGGAGGGAGGACTTCCATCTTCATCAAGACATAATCTTGGGGCTGGACGCCCTCACAGATGCTCTGTCATGATCAGCACATGGCTGGCCATCCAGTGGGGAAAATATTGTGTACCTCACAATCTTACCCATCTCCTTCAGCTTCCTCATCTGCCACCTCACAAAGGAGTCATAGAAGGGGTTCATGTCCGTGGTGATAAAAGAGCGTCTCCAGTCGCACCCCAGACCGAAAGCCTTGAGGTCTTCTCTTGCCAGAGGGGGGAAATGGGTCAACCAGTGGCATGGATTCTGGAAATTGGCAATCTCGGGATCTGACAGGCCCAAACTCCTCACGATCTCCCACTGGAACTTGTCTCCACCGGATTTGGCCGCCGCCTTGGACGCTTGCTCTTGAACTTGTCGGGAGCAGTCTGGCCGTCGGCACCGGCATCATCAGGTTCTTCTGTTCTTCAATCTCCTCCTCGGCTCCTCCATCAGTCTCCACCTTTGCCGAGGGGAACACCGGCGGGTTGCCTAACTGCCGGATCTCCGGGCCAGCTTATCGGCCGTGGCCTTGATGGGCATCCCGGTGCAGTGGAAGGCGAAGGGCAGCAGGACGTTGCTGCCGCACAGCCGGTGGAAGGCGGCGGCGAACTCCAGCTTGGAGAGGGAGAAGGCGTGGCCCAGGTGGAGGAAACCATTCATATAGGGGTAAGGGAAGTTGCCGAAGAACTTCTCGTCGGGAGCCGGAGCCTCGGGGCGCGAGTCCGCCGGAAGACCTCGGCCTCCGCCCACCGCTGCTGCACCTTGCGCTCGATGCTCAGAAGCAGGTCCCTCCTCGCGAAGCTCTTCCCACCGCCCTCCGCCACAGCTGGCACCTCCTTTGTCTCCGGCGCCATGGTCACCTTCTCGCAGAATCCACGGACACTGCAGAAAAAACTACAGATCTGAAAAACATCAAAATGGGCAGAATTAACCACAAGCGCAATTCTTCTGCTCAGAACGCACGGATCTTTGCTCCCTATATCCGGTCCGCCATTAACAGACAGAACACTACATCGGGAGCTCAACAAGAAGAGAGCTCGACGGAGAGGCGAGAAACGGGAGCGGGCGAGGGAGGATTCGTCGGCGTACATACCTAGCGTCCAACCAGGATACCGCCGGCGGGGAAGCGGCTTGGCCGGAGCAGGGGCGAGGGCTCTGCGGAGGAAGAGCTGCCGCCGCCACGGGTGAGAAACCACGGCCGGGACGGCGGGACGGCAAGGGTTTCTCGTCGAGTGCGGCAGGTTTTTGTATGTTGCGCACGTGTTTATCCGTGCGTGTGAGATGTAGAGAGCTTTCTCCACTATATCTTCAACCACGTGTGAAAGCCCGCAGCATCCGAACCGTTGATTAATGAGATTGATTAACGTCGATGATCGATCGGTGGCAGAGATGGATTCCAGTTATGAAGGCCCGACGTGGTTCGTAAGAATTCGGTTTGATTTTATAAATAAAGATTTAGAAATTGAAGTAAATTATTAATTTTGACATATTAGAATTTTGGAATTCAATTAGTTTGTAACTTGACTTGAGTTTCTAACAGAGTTAAATGAAAAGTTTTCAAATCGAGATTTTTTTCGTATGTTTTATAGAATAATTTGAGATAAATAAAAATTATGTGATTTAACAATTTTTGTTTGGTTTTGCTCTTTTTTCTTTTCATTTTTGAGCTAGACAATGAACTTCTCCTTGAGGGTGGTACAATATCTCAGGACTTCTTGGAAAGGTAAAATTAGTTAATTTCTATTTGAAAATTTAGACAATTATTTCCTACTTGTCAAAATTTTACAAATTGATAGACCCATATATAGATGCGAATTTTGTAACTATCATTGCATAACTTTACCTATAGTCCATTAGACTCATTCAATTTCTCGACTCATTATTGGTCCATGTACACATTAGCTCTAAACTCTCTTAACAACAATGCCGATTGTCGCCCATACATCTTAGTGACAGACGAGTTTGTCATTAGTAGTTTTCTAGTGACAGTGTCACCTCCCACTTAAGATTTAGACGATATCATTGATTATCGCTAGGAATATCTTAGCGACTAAAACCTTTGTTGCAAGAACTGTTACCTAATCTCCACATTACCACCCACGTTCGTCATGTAAGATCGTTGAATCCCCACTCCCTTTGCCCATTCCCGCACATCCTTCATCGGAGGGGAGTGGAGGGGCCAAGTTGGCAATCCTTGACCCTGTCAAGGTGTAACGCTCCGACGCGAATATCGGAGCGATAATATAGTTATTAAATAGTACAGAGCGAGAAATAAATGTCAAACCATTGCAACATTGGAATAATGCCAAATAAAAGCCAAATTCACTAATAACCCGTCATCTAACTATTACATCAACGTATCAGAGCCAAATCTAGGGCCCAGAGTACTTTATTCAAAATCCAACTAATACTTAGCGACTGACTAATGTTTGACTCATAACTATACTACTAACAACTGAGTAGTGGTAGCTGAACGGGTCACTCTTGAATATCATCCTCGTTTCCCTCCTCATGAGTATGGTTTTCCCCATCAGACTCACCTGAAACACATGAAATAAATACACAAGATGAGCGAATAACATCCAGTAGGACTTAATATCTCGTAAGAACAAGCATGCTTTAAGTGTTTAATGTCTTTATGAGGCAAGATACTACAACGAGTAGTCATGTATAGTCAAGAGAACGACGTAACAAGATAACGTGAAACAATAGCACATTCACGAGAGTATAATACCACAAGTTTGATAATGAATTGGCCATATTACGAGATAGCAAGTAAACTAGTCACGATAGCAAGTATGGGTCGGTATTCTTTCAACCCCGAGTTCAAGTAACAAACAAATGATTGATTGATTGTCATAGATTAAATCTTGAGTGTCATGCGTTAGGTGTATGCCATCACCCAGATCATTAGACCCCCGCGAGTTATAGCATTTCAGGTGCTCCTCCCAAGGACCAGATCGGGCCTTATAATGTTGCCTAGCATAGTCAGTTTGTTATCTTAGACAATCAATTTGATGGTCAAATAGAGTACCAAGAATAGATGAGAGTAGTAGATGAACTAGATGAGAGTGTAGAGTGAAAGTGAACAGATAAGAGTAACAAGATAGTAGATGAGATAGGGGTATAGTCGTAAAACATCGTTAAACCACGATAGTAACAGTTGCACAGCACCAGGTCGGGTGCCGGCAGTCTGGTAGAAGTCACGATCGCCCACTAGCCGTGCTACGAACACAGACTAGATGGTCGGCGTGATCATGAGGTAAGAAGGATACACACTAAGGCCATGGATCGTGCTGATCCCTAAGGGGTAACGGGTGTTAAGGGTACAACCACCTCGTCGGCTAAGGACGTGCGCCAAAGCCAAAAAGACTTACAGAGGTCTTGACAAAGATGATAATCAGTTTATCCCCATGTAATTTAAATAAATTACATATCCATTTTGGTGATTAACAAAACTCAGTTATTGGTAAAATCTAACATACACAGGAGATAAACCAAGGGAAAACAAGACATTCAAGTAAGTATTTATCACACTGTAGCTATTCAAAATTCAAGCATGAAATTCTCTATGTACAGATCGACTACCTTCTTGCTCAAACGATTTCACTTATGTCATAATGATTTAATTAAGTGATCGCAACGATTTGCCCTCACAACGATTTGTTAAGTGATCGCAACGATTTGCTTTCATAACGATTTGCTAAGTATTCATAACGACTTGCTTTCGTAACGATTCTTAAGTGATCATAACGATTTGCTTTCATAACGATTCATTAATTATTTATAACGATTTACTTTCATAGCGATTTGTTAAGTATTCATAACGATTTGCTCCATAACGATTCGATAAGTGATCACATCGATTTCTTAAGAAAGAACAACTATTTGCTCTCACATCGATTTGATAAGTGAGAACAACAATTTCAGTGTCACAACGACTCGTCAAGTTTCAAAACAATTGATCTCTGTAACGATTCGATAAGTTACATAACAACTCTGGTACTGTAACGATTCATCAGTTACATAACGACTTGGTCGCTATAACGATTCGATACAACAGTCAACGATTCATTCACATTGTCTTTAACGATTGATTATAACGACTTGTGCATAACGATTTGCTTATGGAGTCACAACGATTTATCTCTATAACGATTTGTATGTGCATCGATTTGCTATGAGTGCACAATGATTTACATGAATATCAACTCATTTGCATAATGATTTCATAAGTCATGCATATAAGATTCCATGTGAAAATAATGATTTGGTTTTCGAGCTCATTTTTTAATACGTTGAAATGTCAAAGTCTTCACGTGTAGTACCAGAAAAATTTAATTAAAAATTATAGATAAATAGAAAATTTATCTATTAATAAATTCAATTAATTAAAACGGTATGCATCATTATTGCATGCGTATAATCCCCTATAAAAATTCGTAAAAATAGTGGTTATACTTTAATAATGTTATCTAATGACCCATAATGAAATTTGGGCATAGAAAAATCGTTGGACTTAGTTAAGAATTTATGCGACTTATTAGCATAATTAAGGAATAAGTCGAAGAACCTATTATTTATGACCCAAAGTGGATTATAAATAAAAATAAACATGGGTAGACTTAAATAATATGGGATGATAGCCCATTATGATATTTGGACCAATGGACAATCTTGGCCCATGAATAAATTCTCTAATAAAAGGATAATTAAAAATCTGTTAAGTAAAGTAGTACGTGAGATGTACAATTAGACTCATTTGATATTGGGCCAAAGGTAAGAGCCTAAATGATGAATATTAGAAATATTGGCATGAATAATTTAATCAATTTAAAAATATGAAATTACTTGATAAGTGTGATAAATAGCTTTACATAAGGATAAAGGGTGGAATAATTGGAATTAAATCTATACTCATTAAGTCAAATTAGTAATGGGTTTTATTAATGGTCCTAACATGGATTGTTAGGCCCTAATATGAAGAGCCCACTATGAGATGAGAGTTAATTAAGTGAAATTCGGATTAAATATAGTAATAATTAGAAAATGGATTAGATAAATAATAAATGAATATATATATATCCCTAAAAAAGTCCTAATCCCATCCTAACACATTAGCCACAAAATTAGATCTCTCCCCAAGCCAACTAAGTGATAAATGTTAGAAAAGGGGGAGATAAATGTGAAAATTGGAGTTAATTAATATATAAATTAAAAGGGTAAGATAAATACTAAAAAGGATTATAAATATCCTAAAAAGAGTCCTAAGCTACCCTAATCCATTCCCCACGAAAATTTATTTTTTTCCAACCCTAAATAGGAGATAAAGGAGAGAAATTAGGTGAAAAATAAGAAAAATTCAGATTAAATAGGAAAGGAAGAGTTTTAGAGATGATGGACTCTTGTAGCAACCAAATACACCCTAATCTAACCCTATCAACCTTCATTTGCGGTGAGACTTTGAGAGATGAAGGGAGAGGCTGGAGAGAACGAAGGATCAAGGTGGAGAACGCTTGGAGCCAAGGGATTCACCTCCAAAGCCCTAGCTTTTCATTCTTGCAACGAAAGGTAGGTAATCTCTCAAGCTAAAATCGTGAAAAAATTACCCTAGGTAGATTTCATGATTCTCTTCAAAAGCCCTCTAGTCTAGTTGCATTTCGTTCATCCATTTGGGCGAATTTAATTCGTGAAGCCCTGATGTTACCATGAACTGAAATCTCATATTTTCTCTAATTCCCCACATGTACTGCTCTCATGCCATGATAAAATTCTCATATATACTGCATCTTATTATCGTTCAAATGGCCCTAGTCTTCTCTATTTTGATCTCCCATTAGGGAGAATTAATTCTTTGAATCTCTATCAAAACTATGCACCCGACCCTTCATGTTTGCTTGTGAACTCCGTGCATACTTGATCCCACACCATGAGAAAATTCTCATAAATACTACATCTTTTAGCTTTCAAACGGCCCTGGTTTCAGAATTTTTCACAATGTATCATATCTAATTAATTCGTTGAACCCTAACTACGCCTGTTTAAGTCATCGGAATATAACTGTTCAAAGCATGCCTAAATCTTGTCTAATTTCAAATTAATCATGCATGCGATAGATCTATGTGTCTACTTTCATGGAAACTAGATTCGTAATTTTGGGTCATTATAGGATTTTATATTGAATTTACAAGTACCATGTATCAAACAGGATCCGCCCTGGAAAAATGAAAAAAGGGCCGGATTCTCCTGATATCGCGACGGCGCGATCCGCCGCGATATCAGCCAGGTCGCGCCCCGCCATCACGTCGCATTAAGAATGCGGTGGCCTATATCGTCATGTTTCCACCCCTGAACCGGGCCTGGGCCGGTTCGCTTGTCGCGCCCAGCCGCCTTGTCGCGACCTGGAGTCGCGACGGGTACCCCCGTCGCGTTAACAAAAAAATAGCCAGAACCCAAAATTACTTATATACCCTTGCTTTACTTGCTAATTAGCCATTGTTTAGCCTTAATTAAACATTGTTATTCATAATTTGATCTGAATAAATATAATGTGTAATAATTGCATGAATCTAATTAATTTAAAAGCTTTGTGCACAATCCATCATGCTCTTTTGATTTCATACACTGGCACATACTTAACTATCATGTTGCCATTAAACCTAGTAAATTACTCAATAAATATCTGGTAATTAAGTGAAACTAATTACCTAATTCCTATTATTTAAATGACACATGTCTTCGTTTTTTCGCGTGATTTGTACACCGTTATCACATCCCTCTACTTTCGAGCACTCGAGGCATAACGAACCCGTTTTCTACATACTTTCTCTGACTTGGACCACCTCTCCATCGGGAATACTCTCGATTGGGCCAGGGACTCCTTGTCAAGGCCTCCGTAAGTCTTCTTGACTTTGGCGCACGTCCTAGCCAACGAGCTGATTGTACCTTTAAATCTCGTTATACTCTTAGCGATCAGTATGATCCAAACGGCCTTAGTGAGATCTCTCTTATCTTGTGATCACGCCGGACCACCTGGCGTGTACACAACACGGCTGGTGGGCAATGGTGACTTCTTCTACCAGATTGCGGCACACGACCTGGTGTTGTGCAACTATTACTATCGTGGTTTAACGTTGTTTTACGTTTATACCCCTATCTCATTACTATCCTTGTACTCTCATCTATTCACGTTCACTCTACTATCTCGTCTATCATCTAGCACTCTCTTGAGACTCTTGAGCTGTTGTGGCTCCTATTACTTGTACGATACATGACTGTCTAGCGCCATAATATGGGTCCGGTGACCCTACTAACTCGAATGCATAATTGTGCAGGGCACGGAGAGTGTCCGAGGGGCTCCAATCTAGTCCTGAGGGCAGAGAGCACCCGAAAATACCTGCAGGGGCTATTGACGGTGTTCTGCATTGCACTGATTCTGATTGACTATATTGACTGGCTAGACATCTAATTGTTATAATACTAGTCTGAGGAGTTCAGACATATTGTATATCGTTAAACGGCTACTGTCCCAAAGTGACTATTGCCGTACTCGACTAGTGCAATGTGGTGCAACCATACACGTTATCTCATTACATGTTATCTCTTTACACGCTATCTCTTTACATGCAATCTCGTTACACGCTATCTTGATAACAAGCTATCTAATTACACGCCACCTTGATACAAGCATCCTATTACATGTCATTTTGATACACGCTATCTTGTTTACACTATCTTGTTACACGCTATCTTGTTATGTTGTCATCCTAATTTTGTAATATTCTTGAGAAATGTATTATCGTTCACATGTTATCTTGTACTATTACTCTCTTGACTATACTGATCGTTCTCTCTAGTTAACCTGCATTACAAGACATTAATCACTTAAAGCTTACTTGTTTACACGAGATATTAAGTCCTACTGAGCGTTATCTCTCACCCTTCGTTATGTGTTATTGTGTTTTCAGGTAAGTCAAGTGACGACCTTACTTACAACAACGGGATTGGACTGGAGTGATGAGCGTCCTGAAGTCATAGCGATGGAATGTCCTTAGTACCTTAGAGTCTAGTTAGATATTTGCTTTAGATTTCTTTTCCAATGTAATAATGTCATTGAGCCCTATGTTCTGGCTCTGAATTAGTGGTTGTGTATATTAGAAGAAATATCAATAAAATGATGAGTTTTATTGCAATTATTGTTCATTAGTTGCTCTGATATTGAGAATGTATGCGTAATTTACGTTACCATACACGTTGTTCATGCCTCCCCGATTTATTCCGCTGCTAAATTGGCGGGGCATGACATCACGTATATCTTTCTGACAACCATGCATTTATTATGACTGAACGTATCACTGCAGTACATGCAAACGATATCTTCTATTCTCATGCTTATTCTGTAAACATCTTTTAGGAGAATAGAATGGAACTTCTATTTCTGTATAAAATCAATCCAACGTTGACTGACAACAAGAGACAACCTAGCTGTCTATTGTTTAAGCTTGTAATGCGTGCAGGTCTTTGACAGCACTCGTCATACAACATTGGACAAAATAGAAGCCAAAGGATATTACAGAAGATCTTCTCTCTGTACGTGCATGAAGACCGTTGAACGGAAAGCTCTATAGGACCATGCAGTCTAACGTAAACAAAAGGTTAGAGACAACGGGCACTTCAACGTTCAAATTTCAAATAGAAGATATATAAACAAGACTGAAGCTCCAGAAGAATAGAACTTCGAGATTGAGAATACCAACTACAATCTTTCACAAGTTTTTCTGCGAGCATCTCAAAGAGCCAAGCCTCACTCTTTTGTTTGTTTAGCTCTTAGCTCTCTGCATTCATTGTGTTAGTTTTGAGAGTTTCTGAAAACTGAGAGTATCCCTCACTGTAGAACTTTCCCTCTCAGTCTTAGCTTCAGATCTAGCATTGTATAAGCTTGATCTAGGGGCTTGATCTCATTTCACATTCTTGTGTTCTTGTGTTCCCTTCGTGTTGAAGGAAGACTGGGGGTTCCAGGGTGTGTGTTCCCTTCAAGTAGAAGGAAGACCTAATGGTATCTAGAGTGTTGTAATTTGTAGTACCCGGAAAATCCATTAATTAAAAATTATGGATAAATCGAAATTTTATCAATTAATAAATTCAATCAGTTAAAAAGGTAACGCATTATTATCACATGCGTATAAATCTATAAAATTCCGTAAAAATAATAATTATACTTTAAATGATATTCTCTAATGACCTATCAAGAAATTTGGGCACAGAAAAATCGTTTAGACTAAGTTTAAGAATTTACGCGACTTGTTATCGTAATTAAGAAATAAGTCGGAGAACCCATTATTTTATGAGCCAAAGTGGATTATAAATTAAAATAAACATGTGGATAGACTTTAAATAATATGGGATGATAACCATTATGTTATTTAGACCAATAGACAATCTTGGCCCATGAATAAATTCTATAATAAAAGGATAATTAAAATCCAATAAGTAAAGTAAGAACGTGGGATGTACAATTAGACTCATTCAAGTTATTGGGCCAAGAGTAAGAGCCCAAATGAAGAAGATTAGAAATACTGGCATAAATAATATTAAATGAATAAGAATTTGAAATTACTTGAATAAGTGTGATAATAGATTTATTAGAATAAAGGGAGAATAAATAGAAATTGAATGAAATAAAAGAAATTTAATGAATAACCCATAAGCTAAATTAGTAGTGGGTTAAATAAATGGTCCAAAACAAATAAATTGGGCCAATAGGATGAAGCCCATCTTGGGAGGAGATGTAATTAAGTGAAATTTGTATCTAATTAATTAGTAAATAGTAAAAGGCTAAGATAAACACTAAATAAGTCATGTTTATCTCAAATAAGAGTCCATAACCCATCATAACCAATTGGCCACGAAATTAGGCTCTCCCTTACCCAATTAGATAGATATAGCAAGAAAAATAGGTGATAATTATGGAAATTCGTAATTAAATGAGGAGGAAAGAGTTTTAGGCGATTTAGAACTCTATAAGCCATCAAAACACCCCCCATTCGACCCTAGCAACCCATAGAACGTGGTGAGCATTGGGAGATGAAGAGGAGGCAATTTTTGGACGAGGAGCTTGGAGGAGAAGGGCTGGAATTCAAACTTCTTCATATTTTCGTCATCAAACTAGGGCTTTCTTACTCCACGAAAAAGGTAGGCAATCTCTCAAGCAAAAATTGTGTAAAAATTATCCTAGGTAGCCTTCATGTACCTCTTCAAAAGCCCTCTGGTCTGGTTGTATTTTGCTCATCCATTTGAGCAAATTTAATTCGTGAAGCTCTGCTATTACCATGAACCGAAATCTTATGTTTTCTCTAATTCCCAACCTGTACCTGCTCTCATGCCATGATAAAATTCTCGTATATACTGCATCTTATATCTTTCAAACGCCCCTAGTCTTGCTCGATTTCAATCTCTCATGAGTGAGAATTAAATCTTTGAATCTCTATCTGTTGCTTGCACCCGACTCTCAAGTTTGCCTATAGATTTCGTGCATACTTGATCCTATACCATGAGAAATTCTCCAAAATACTACTTGTGTTAGGTTTCGAACGCCTCTAGTTCGTAATTTTTCATCATGTATTCATCTCAAATTAATTTGGGAACCCTGACTGCGCCTGTTTAGGTCACTAAAAAGTAACCCGATCAACGCATGCCTAAACCTGTCTATTTCAAATTAATCGTGCTTGATAGATATACATGTCTACTTTCGTTTAAAACTAGTTTCGTGCTTTTAGATCACCGTGCTATTTATATAAAATTTAGATTGTCCCTATATCACGGAGGACTCGCCTTGGGAAAAAAGGGAAAAAATGGCAATCCCACCTGTTATTGCGATGGCGCGATCCGCCGCGATATCAGCAGGGTCGCGCCGGCCGATGGCATCGCGTCAAGAACGCGGTGGCATAAGCTGCGCGATTCAATCCGGACCAGGCCAGACCGGCCAGGTTCCGCGTTGCGCCCAACCGCCCCCGTCGCGACTTGAATCACGACGGGTAAGTCCGCCGCGTTTTCATGAATCCAACCAGAATAGAAAATTGTGCATATGCCTGTTGTTTAAGCTTTATACCCCAATTAGCCATGATTAAACCATGATATAGTTAACCCGACTTGGCAAGTTAATAAATGACATTAATGATATAAATTTAATTATTTTAAAAGGATATTTGCACGACTTGTCATATCCTCAGATTTCTTTACACTACACACACATGACTTTATTAATTGCCATTTGACCCTAATAATTTATGCAATAATATATCTGGTAACTTAGCGAAATAAATGACTAAATTACCCTATTTTATTAAATACAATATTCTGTTTTTACTCACGTATTTTAAATACCGTTATTATTTTCCCTCGGCCTTCGAGCACCGAGGCACGACGAACTCGTTTTACACACTTTCCCTTGACTTGGACCACCTCTCCACCGGGAATACTCTCGACTGGACTAGAGAATCCTTGTCAAGACCTTCGTAAGTCTTCTTGGCTTTGACGCACGTCTATTGCCGATGAGCTGGTTGTACCTTTAAATCCCGTTACACTCTTAGGGATCAGTACGATCCAAATGGCCTTAGTAAGATCTCTCTTATCTTGTGATCACGCCGGATCACCTGGCCAGTGTTCTTAGCACGGCTAGTGGGCGGTGGTGACTTCTTCTACCAGACATCCGGTACCCGACCTGGTGCTGTGCAACCGTTACTATCGTGGTTTTTCGTTGTTTTACGATTATACCCCTATCTCATCTACTATCCTTGTACTATCATCTATTCACGTTCACTCTACTATCTTGTATTTTCATCTAGTACTCTCTTGAGCTGTTGTGGCTCCCATTGCATGTACTATACATGACTGTCTAGCGCCATAATATGGGTCCAGTGACCCTACTGACTCAAATGCATAATTGTGCAGGGCAACGGAGAGTGTCCGAGGGGCTCCAATCTAGTCCTGGGGACAGAGAGCCACCCGAAAATACCTGCAGGGGCTATTGACGGTGTTCTGCATTGCACCGGTTCTGACTATCTCGACATTGGCTAGACACCTAATTGTTATACTATTAGTCTGAGGAGTTCAGACGTACTGTACCATTTCGGTGCTATTATTGTGCTAGCACTGACTGTTATAACATTAGTCTGAGGAGTTCAGACAAAATGTACTATCGTTAAACGGCTACTGTCCTAAAGTGACTATTGTCGTACTCGACTAGTACACCGTGGTGCAACCATACACGTTATCTCATTACATGTATCTCTTTACACACTATCTCTTACATGCAATCTCGTTACACGCTATCTTGATATACAAGCTATCTCGTTACACACCGCCTTGATACAAGCTATCCTATTACATGTCATTTTGATACACGCTATCTTGTTATACACTATCTTGTTACACGCTATCTCGTTAGTTGTCATCCTAATTTTTCAATACTCTTGAGAAATGTATTATCGTTCGCTTGTTATCTTGTACTATTACTCTCTGACTATACATGATCGTTCTCTCTAGGTAACCTGCGTTACAAGACATTAATCACTTAAAACATACTTGTTTACACGAGATAATAAGTCCTACTGAGCGTTATCGCTCACCCTTCGTTATTTGTGATTGTGTTTTCAGGTGGTAAGTCAAGTGATGACCTTACAAACAACAACGGGATTGGACTGGAGTGATGAGCGTCCTGAAGTCATAGCGATGGAATGTCATTAGTATCATAGAGTAGTTTAGTTAGTTGCTTAGTTATCATTTCCAAATGTAATAAAGTCATTGAGCCCTATGTTTTGGCTCTGAATTAGTGGTTGTAATAATTTAGAAGAAATATCAATAAAATGATGAGTTTTAATTACAATTATTGTTCATTAGTTGCTCGGATATTACGAATGTATGTACAATTTACATACCATACACGTTGTTCATGCCTCCCTGATTTATCCGCTGCTAAATTGGCGGGGCATGACAGTTGGTATCAGAGCCTAGGATGTCCTAATAAGATATTTTAGTCTAGGACGTTCTAGGTGAACTGCCCTGACACGTGTCTAAGTCAACCACCATACCTATGTGAGGATGGGTAGAACCATGGTTAGATCTGAATACATTATAAATATACATGCATCAACTTAGTAATACCTTAGTACCCAAAGTCAAAAAGGAAATAAATTAAATGCTATGCTCGCAGGAGATTAGTGGAGATGATGAAATGAAATATCCGAGTAAATTGGTAGTCATATCATATCATATGAATTTGGGGACCAAATTCTATTTAAGTGGGGGAGGATGTAGTACCCCGAAAATCCATTAATTAAAAATTATGGATAAATCAAAATTTATCAATTAATAATTCAACCAGTTAAAAAGGTACGCATTATTATCACATGCGTATAAACCCATATAAATTCCGTAAAATAATAATTACTTTAAATGATATTCTCTAATGACCTATCAAGAAATTTGGGCACAGAAAAACGTTTAGACCAAGTTTAAGAATTTACACGACTTATTATCGTAATTAAGAAATAAGTCGGAGAACCCTATTATTTTATGAGCCAAAGTGGATTATAATTAAAATAAACATGTGGGTAGACTTTAAATAATATGGATGATAACCCATTATTTATTTGGATCAATAGACAATCTTGGCCCATGAATAAATTCCTAATAAAAGGATAATTAAAATCTAATAAGTAAAGTAAGAACGTGGGATGTACAATTAGACTCATTCGAGTTATTGGGCCAAGAGTAAGAGCCCAAATGAAGAAGATTAGAAATACTGGCATAAATAATATTGAATTGAATTAAGAATTTGAAATTACTTGAATAAGTGTGATAAATAGATTTAATTAGAATAAAGGGAGAATAAATAGAAATTGAATGAAATAAAAGAAATTAATGAATAACCCATTAAGCTAAATTAGTAGTAGGTAAATAAATGGTCCAAACCAAATAAATTGGGCCCAATAGGATGAAGCCCATCTTGGGAGGAGATGTAATTAAGTGAAATTTGTATCTAATTAATTAGTAAATAGTAAAAGGCTAAGATAAACACTAAATAAGTCATGTTTATCTCAAATAAGAAGTCCTTAACCCATCCTAACCCAATTGGCCACGAAATTAGGCCTCTCCCTTACCCAATTAGATAGATATAGCAAGAAAAATAGGTGATAATTATGAAAATTCGTAATTAAATGAGGAGGAAAGAGTTTTAGGTGATTTAGAACTCTACAAGCCATCAAAACACCCCCCATTCGACCCTAGCAACCCATAGAACGTGACTGAGCATTGGGAGACGAAGAGGAGGCGATTTTTGACGAGGAGCTTAGAGGAGAAGGGCTGGAATTCAGACTTCTTCATATTTCGTCATCAAATTAGGGCTTTCTTACTCCACCAAAAAGGTAGGCAATCTCTCAAGCAAAATTGTGTAAAAATTATCCTAGGTAGCCTTCATGTACCTCTTCAAATGTCCTCTGGTCTGGTTGTATTTCGCTCATCCATTGGGCGAATTTAATTCGTGAAACTCTGTTGTTACCATGAACCAAAATCTTATGTTTTCTCCAATTCCCAACCTGTACTTGCTCTCATGCCATGATAAAATTCTGTATATACTGTATCTTATTATCTTTCAAATGCCCCTAGTCTTGCTCGATTTTGATCTCCCATGAGTGAGAATTAAATCTTTGAATCTCTATCTGTTGCTTGCACCCGACTCTTCAAGTTTACTATAGACTCCGTGCATACTTGATCCCATACCATGAGAAAATTATCTAAAATACTACTCCGTGTTAGCTTTCGAACGCCTCTGGTTTCGTAATGTTTCATCATGTATTCATCTCAAATTAATTCGTTGAACCCTGACTGCACCTGTTTAGGTCACTGAAAAGTAACCCGATCAACGCATGTCTAAACCTTGTCTATTTTCAAATTAATCGTGCTGTTGATAGATATACATGTCTACTTTCGTTTAAAATTAGTTTCGTGCTTTTAAATCACCATGCTATTTTATATGAAATTTAGAACGTCCCTGTATCACAGAGGACTCACCCTGGGAAAAAGGGAAAAAGGGCAATCCCACCTGTTATCGCGACGGCGCGATCCGCCGCAATATCAGTGGGTTCACTCCGGACCCGGCCAGACCGACCAGGTTCCGTGTCGCGCCCGACGCCCCGTCGCGACTTGAATCACGACGGGTAAGTCTGTCGCGTTTTCATGAATCGACCAGAATGAAAAAAATTGTGCATATGCCCTGTTGTTTAAGCTTATACCCATAATAGCCATGATTAAACCATGATATAGTTAACCCGACTTGGCAAGTTAATAAATGACATTAATGATATAAATTTAATTATTTTAAAAGGACATTTGCACGAATGTCATATCCTCAAGATTTCTTTACACTTACACACACATGACTTTATTAATTGCCATTTGACCCTAATAATTATGCAATAATGTATCTGATAACTTAGCAAAATAAATGACTAAATTACCCTATTTATTAAATACAATTGTTCCATTTTACTCACGCATTTTAAATACGTTTATCATTTCTTTCGGCCTTCGAGCACTCGAGGCACGACAGATAGGGGTGTAAACGATCCGAGTCGAGTCGAATAATGCTTCGCTCGAACTCGACTCGGTCACTAAAAACTGAGCTCGAACTCGGTCGTTACTCGTCGAGCTTTTATATCTTCGTTCGAACTTGACTCGTTTCATTTTTTAGGTATTCGACTCAACTCGATGAACATCTCGTTTAAATAAACGAGCTCAAGTTCGAGCCTAGTCGAATTTGATTCGAACATTTAAACGAGCTCAAACTCGTACTCACCTCAACACTCGTTTTACAAATTCAAACTCGACTCATTTAACCTGTGACTTGCACTCGATTAGAGCTCGACTTGTTAGAACTCGAATACATACTCGTATAGAGCTCGAATACAAGCTCATTTACACAGAATTGAAGCTCGAGGGCTCATATGTAGTGGGACAAATCCATTCCAACTCAAGGGACTTTTTTTCATTTCATGTACAACATCTCTACACCAAAGTTTTTTTTTTTGAGGGGTTAACCAAAGGTGTTCAAAATAAAATGTTTACATAACAACCAAAAAAAAAAAAACACAAGAGTACAACTGTCCAAGGGAAGCAAAAAAAATAAAAAAAAATACAAAATACTCGGTGAGTGGGGTGGGACTGCATTCTCAGAGCTTTTAGAAATTCTCTTGCCTTGTCCTCATTTGCAAAACAAAGATCAACAAGGCCAATTTCAGTCCATCTGGGAGGGGTTTCCTGAAGTCTTGAACCATCTGCACATCATTAGAGTTAATGGCTATGTTCAGACTAAAAAACACAATGAATAAACAATTTTCTCAAAAAAACATCAAGACCTTACCTCAAAATGGCCAAAGTCCATGGAGAACAATTTCCACCTTTCTGTCCTCGACATGTTCCAGTACAAATTTATGAGTTTCCTGTTCAAATGGCTCCATATATGCACAAAATGAGAACAATTTCAATAACTGAACCACAAAGAAAAACTATAGCAGTTGTCTTCAAAGCCTAAGTTAGAAGACAATTACAGGAAACCCTCATGGCAAGCCATGTACAGGATTTACTTGGACCCCAACCATAAAGCCCTCACCCTGAACCAAAAAACATACATCAACTTCTAAATATGAAAAGAATCCTTCTGCTAAAGTAGGAGATCAAGAAGGCCACAAGACCTCATCTTTGTAGCCCATGCAAGTTGCATGGAAGACTCAAGATCCGCTCCAGAATGAATTGCCTGGTGGGAGAAAAGAGTAGCACTTTACACCTCATGTTCTTAGAGAAAAAAGGCCATTATGAAAGATAATTTGCATGATTAGCACTAATGGTTCACACCATCTTCAATGTTGTTGGTGAGCCTGTTGATAATTCAGGTCCAATACATACTTGCACATATCTACTATTCACATATCATATTATTCCTGAGTTAAATTAGCTAACATGTATTGCAGCGTGGATAGGAGTTGAAGTTTTACAGAAACAATAAGAGCATCATACAGGGAGAAATAGCTGTGCTGATTTGCTTGGATGCAGAATACATGTGCCTCACAAGTGGCATTCTTTTATGAACCAGTTTCCCAGCCAGAAAATAGTGGCACCAAGCCACGATGATACAAATATGCCAACAAAGAACACAAACAAGAGAGATGTGAGATGTCAAGAATCCAAGGCCTGAAATTAAACATAGAGAACTGATTAGAACAAAAACATCAAGGAACGTAAAACTTTAAAGGTCCATAAAGTATAAAGTAGATATATCAATAATCCAAACATCACATATTCTACAAGTCAAAGTAACAAGAAGAAAATCATGCACTAGAATCTGAAATGTGTATAAGTGCATATCTACATCTAAAGCATTGACTTTTTCTCAGCGGTTAGCTCCTAATCAGCACTTTTCTAATGTCATCTGTTGTTTGTTATAGTTTCTATACTTGGTTATACTTGTGACTACGGATAGCTTCTCTTGCCTTCTCAGCAATCTCTGAGGCCTTCATCTTGGTTGAAGATTAAATGCAATTCCAATGTCACTAGGAACTTCAGTGCACTCTTCCATTGAGGGATCAAAGCATGTAGAGCGATTCCCATTCAAAAAAAGGATGACATGACCAAACTTAACAATCTCACTGTCAGACAAAACAAGACAAATAGAGTAGGTACAAAAACTAGACTTCAATAAAATTTATATGCAAAGTTTTATACCCATGATCAACTCCAGCTGAGCATCATTCTAAAAATAGAGTAGGTCCTGTTTTCTTCATCTGGAGAAGGTTATCAAAGGTAAATCAGTGAAGGAAAAAAATCTCGTCTATTCCTTGTGAATTAAAATCTTTCTGGTACCTTGTCAATCAAAAATGCTCAAGTAAAGCTGGAACAGAAAACAATGCCCAACTCCGAAGTGTCACTGATAAAACACATTATTTGAGGAAATTGCCATGATAAAAGGAAAAATGATATCAAAAGATTCTCTTAATTCCACACTTTCATTATTACCTGAAAGCGAATATTCTGATGCCATTGTGCACTAAGTATTCACCAGAAGTCCTTTCAATTGCAAACAGATCTGATGAGCGCAACCAAAGAACATGTGCATCCCAATCATCTGCAAAACAATTACAATGTTAACTGGTGACAACAAATATCTTATCCAAGTATTGTCTGCCTGCAAGATGCAAAACAATATAATCACTATTTATATTAAACAGGGATGGCGAGGAAGAGGGAGAGGGGTAAATAGCTATACTTTGTGTGTGTCTGTGTGACTGTGTGAGAGAGGAGTAAGAGAGGGGTGTGCGACTGTGTGACTGTGTGAGAGAGGAGTAAGAGTGGGTCCCTCCCTGTGTGTAAATAGGGATGGGGAGAGAGGGAGAGAGGAGACTGAGGCCATCGGTGGACTGTGTGTGTGAGAGAGAGAGGGAGTAAGAAAGGGATGGAGAGGAAGAGGAAGAGGGGAAAGAGAGGCCAACGATCGGCCTGTGTGTGTGTGTGTGTGTGTGTGTGTGTGGTGTGTGAGTGAGAGAGAGAGATGGCTCCAGAGGCCTTCCATCGGCCAGTGTATGTGTGTGCGAGAAAGTATTAAGAGAGGGATGGAGACGAAGAGGGAGAGTCCGAGAGGAAGACGGGGAGATTTCTTATACCTGTGGAAGATGATGGCAGTGGCCGGAGAGATGGCGGCGGCGGCCGGCGGTAGAGGAGACGAACGCTTGCAAGCCCTAACAGTGGAGGGTCTTGCCGCATTGGCCGGCGATGGAGCCGCGCAGATGCCGGACGCGAAGAGATCGGAAGCGAAGAGGGGCTCCGCCTAGCGCCGCAGTGCACGAAAGAAGAAGGAGACGCAGATGCCGATGAGGACACGCGGAAGAGGAGAGGGGCGAGAGATGGGGGCGGGGGGCTGCTGAGGGCTTTGCGCCTCTCGGGTAGCGAAGACGCCGAACTGCCGAAGAGACGGGAGACAAATTAGATTAGAGGTGTGTGGGGTGCGCATCGGGTAACACACTAACACAACAGGGTAGAGTGGTGGGAAAACTGGGAATTCGTGGGATTGGAGGGGGAGGATTTACAACCGTGGATGTGGTCATGTGGATGGCCAAGATCATTTTATAATTTTTTTTACAAATTACACTTTTTATGTTTTATGTTTTACATATAAACTCTTAACTTCTATTTTTATTTATTATATATTATTATGATTAATGTCAAAACAAATAAATATTATATTTTCTATAAATATTAATAATTTAATTTATTATTTAATAATAAAAATTTAAACGAGTTTTTAACGAGTATTTAGACGAGTTCTTAACGAATATTTAATCGAGCTCTTAACGAGTACTTAAACGAGTTGTTCACGAGTATAATCGACCGAACTTACTTGTGTCAGACTCGGCTCGTTTATAAATCGAGCTTTTTTTTTTTTGTTCAAACTCGGCTCGTTTATCTAATAAACGAGTTGAGTCGAATTTTTATCGAGTCGAGTATCGAATTACTCGTCGAACGTATCAGCTCGTTTACACCCTAACGACGGACCGTTTTACACCACTTTCCCTTGACTTGGACCACCTCTCCACCAGGAATACTCTCGATTGGACTAGGGAATCCTTGTCAAAGACCTCCGTAGTCTTCTTGGCTTTGACGCACGTCCATTGCCGACGAGCTGGTTGTACCTTTAATCCGTTACACTCTTAGGGATCAGTACGATCCAACGGCTTAGTAAGATCTCTCTTATCTTGTGATCACGCTGGACCACCTGGCCAGTGTTCTTAGCACGGCTAGTGGGCGGTGGTGACTTCTTCTATCAGACTGTCGGTACCCGACCTGGTGCTGTGCAACTGTTACTATCGTGGTTTTTCGTTATTTTACGATTATACCCCTATCTCATCTACTATCCTGTACTCTCATCTATTCACGTTCACTCTACTATCTTGTATTTTATCTAGTACTCTCTTGAGACTCTTGAGCTGTTGTGGCTCCCATTGCGTGTACTATACATGACTGTCTAGCGCCATAATATGGGTCAGTGACCCTACTGACTCGAATGCATAATTGTGCAGGGCACGGAGAGTGTCCGAGGGACTCCAATCTAGTCCTGGGGGCAGAGAGCCACCCGAAAATACCTGTAGGGGCTATTGACGGTGTTCTGCATTGCACCGATTCTGACTATCTCGACATTGGCTAGACACCTAACTGTATACTATTAGTCTGAGAAGTTCAGACGTACTGTACCATTTCGGTGCTATTATTGTGCTAGCACTGACTGTTATAACATTAGTCTGAGGAGTTCAGACGAAATGTACTATCGTAAACGGCTACTGTCCCAAAGTGACTATTGCCGTACTCGACTAGTGCACCATGGTGCAACCATGCACGTATCTCATTACATGTATCTCTTTACACACTATCTCTACATGCAATCTCGTTACACGCTATCTTGATATACAAGCTATCTCGTTACACACCACCTTGATACAAGCTATCCTATTACATGTCATTTTGATACACGCTATCTTTTATACACTATTTGTTACACACTATCTCGTTATGTTGTCATCCTAATTTTTCAATACTCTGAGAAATGTATTATCGTTCGCTTGTTATCTTGTACTATTACTCTCTTGACTATACATGATCGTTCTCTCTAGTTAACCTGCGTACAAGAATTAATCACTTAAAGCATGCTTGTTTACACGAGATAATAAGTCCTACTGAGCGTTATCGCTCACCCTTCGTTATTTGTTATTGTGTTTTCAGGTAAGTCAAGTGATGATCTTACAAACAACAACAAGATTGGACTGGAGTGATGAGCGTCCTGAAGTCATAGAGAGGGAATGTCATTAGTACCCTAGAGTAGTTTAGTTAGTTGCTTAGTTATCATTTCCAAATGTAATAAAGTCATGAGCCCTATTTTGGCTTTGAATTAGTGGTGTAATAATTTAGAAGAAATATCAATAAATGATGAGTTTTAATTGCAATTATTGTTCATAGTTGCTCTGATATTTGTGAATGTATGCGTATTTATATTACCATACACGTGTTCACGCCTCCACGATTTATTCCGCTGCTAAATTGGCGGGGCCTGACATAATTCCTCTTCGGTTTGTGAAGAGAAGACCAGTTGTGGCTGGGTATGTAAGGGTCCATAAGGGGGACTGTACCTTTGGGTAGTGAAGCCTGAGTTGTTGCTCAGGGACTGGACGTAGGACTTCTGTTGGAAAGGAGGTCCGAACCAGGATAAATTTCCTGTGTTGTCTGTGTGCTTGCTTTGCATCTACTATCTTTCTTTACTAACTCTAACACCCATCGAAGTGTGTTTGTGTGACTGTTTTGTGAACAGGTTCAAGGTACTCAAATTTTCAAGAATCCCATTCACCCCCCCTCTGGGCTTGCTAGCTGGGCAACAAGTGGTATCAGAGCTAGTCTCTTCGACAAAGAAGAAGATCCACCGATCTGAAGAGAAAGGATCAAATGGCAGCCCAAGGTCACTCCGAAGGTCAGTCAGTTAACAGACCACTGCTATTCGATGGAGAAGATTACACCTATTGGAAAACAAGAATGGAGTATTTCCTACAAAGTCTCGACTATCAGATTTGGTCAATAGTTGAAGAAGGTGATCTTTTGGTTACTAATGAAAGAGATAAGTGGACTGAAGATGACAAGAAAAGGATCTCCCTAAACTGCAAAGCCAAGAGCATTCTATGCTGTGCTCTTAGCAAGAAGGAATTCAACAGAATTTCCGCCTGCAAATCCGCCATGGAAATGTGGGAAAAGCTCAGGAACATACGAAGGCACCGATAAAGTCAAGGAAACCAGGATAGACATACTGGTGACACAATATGAAAGGTTTCAGATGCAGCTAGGAGAGTCAATAACCAAATGTTTAGTAGATTTACAGACATCACAAATAGGTTAGTCAGTCTTGGAAAAACCTACGAAAATGGGAGACATGGTAAGAAAAATTTTGAGATCCCTACCATCTTCTTGGACTCCCAAAGTAACAGCCATAGAAGAAGCAATGACCTGAAGAGGATGTCATTGAAGAAACTTGTTGGGTCCCTTATGGCCCATGAAATCAACATGGAGAGACTGGGGAGAGTCTTCGAGTAGAAAGAAACACTCAAACGCTCTCTCAAGCTGAAGAAAACTCATCAGAAGAATTTTCAGATAACAATGAAAGCAATGAAGACAACGAAGAGATGAAGAAGCAATGCTGTCTAGGAGGCTACAACGAATCTTAGCCAAAAAGAAGAGTATCAGTCCGGTAGAAGATATTTCAAGAAAAATAAGGACTTTAAGAAGCCAGAAGTAAAGGATCCAAAGAAAGCTGAGCCCATATGCTATGAATGTGAGAAGCCCGGACATATCAAAGCAGAATGTCCGAAGCTCAAGAAATCTGAATTCAAAAGGAAAGACAGTACTAGGAAATTCAGAAGGTACAAAAAGAAAGCGATGGTAGCAGCTTGGAGCAATAGTAGCGACTCTGATAGTAAGTCTATCTCAAGTGAAGAGGGGAAGAAAAGGCCAACCTGGCCTTCATGGCAAACATCGACAAAAGGGAAACCTTCGAGCATCCAAATGGTATTTGGACAGTGGATGCTCAAACATATGTCAGGTAGTAGAAAGCTGTTCTCTCACTCGAAGCTGAAGAAGGCACAGTGACATATGGAGACAATGGAAAAGGAACTGTGATAGAATGCGGATCTGTTGGCAATAAAGAGAAAATATTTATTGAAGATGTTCTATGGTAAAAGGTTTGAAGCATAATCTCATCAGCATAAGCCAGCTATGTGACAGAGGACATCAAATCAAGTTCCAAGAGTCTAAGTGCAGCATCATGAGGACGGAGCAGTAATTTTGAAGCTAACAGAGAAAAGAATCTGTACGTACTTTACCTTAAAGAACTGAAAGATCAAGACATATATTTAGCAGCAGTAAGGAGCAGTCAACTAAGCTATGACACAGAGATTGAGCCACTACGTTATCGATGATAAAGCTAGAAAGCTGATCAAGAAAAGTCTGGTGGAAGGTCTAACAAAGGTCAGCATAAGAATGGACGGTGTCTGTGGACCTTGTGCAAAAGGAAGCACACCAAGTCATCCTTCAAGTCAAAGACTGTGGTAACAACCTCTAAACCCTTAGAACTCCTTCATATGGATTTATTCGGGCCAATGAGGACCACAAGTCTGGAGAAAAGAATTTGGATTCGTTATAGTAGATGACCTATTCAAGATTCACATGGGTATTCTTTATGGAACACAAAGATGATACATTTGAAAGCTTTGTAAGTTTCAGTAAAAAGGTTCTGAAAGATAAGAAGTACTGCATTGTTGGAATCCGGTCAGATCATGGAGGAGAGTTCCAGAATGAAAATTTGGCAAATTCTGTGACGACAAAGGGATCGGATAGAGCACAATTTCTCAGCACCAAGAACACCAAGCAGAATGGAGTTGCTGAGAGAAAGAAACAGAACCCTACTGGATATGGCAGACGATGTTGTCAGAATATGATCTGCCAAGGTACTTTTGGCTGAAGCAGTTACACAGCGTTACATAATCAACTGGGTGATGATCAGGCGATTCTAAAGAAAAACATATGAATTGTACAAGGGAAAGAAGCCGAAGATCAGTCACTTCAGGACATTCGGATGTCCATGT